>WOXC01009139.1:0-57103 GCA_011680675.1 Gymnobelideus leadbeateri
AGGGCATAAAAACCTCACAATCCAGTGCAGAAAGGCAGAAATAGTAAGCGCATCATTCTCAGATCATGATGCAATAAAAATTATATGCAATAAAGGGCCATGGAAAGATAGACTAAAAACTAATTGGAAACTAAACAATTTAATCCTAAAAATTGGTGGGTCAAAGAAGAAATTATAGAAACAATCAATAATTTCATTCAAGAGAATGATAATAATGAAACAACATACCAAAATTTGTGGGATGCACTAAAGGCAGTTCTCAGGGGAAGTTTTATATCCCTGAGTGCATACTTAATTAAAGCAGAGAGAAGGGAGGTCAGTGAATTGGACATGCAATTGAAAAAGCTAGAAAAAGAACAAATTGAAAATCCCCAATTTAGTACTAAATTAGAAATACTGAAAACCAAAGGTGAGATTAATAAAATTGAAATTAAGAAAACCATTGAATTAATAAATAAAACCAAGAGCTGGTTTTATGAAAAAATCAACAAAATTGATAGACCCTTAGTCAATATGATAAAAAAAAAGAAAGAAGAAAACCAAATTATGAGTATCAAAAATAAAAAGGGTGAATCTACCTCCAATGAAGAGGAAATCAAAAAAATAATGAGGAATTATTTTTCCCAATTGTATGCACATAAATATGATAATCTTAGTGAAATGGATGAATATTTACAAAATCACAAATTGCCCAGATTAACTGAAGAGGAAGTGAATTACCTAAATAACCCCATCTCAGAAAAAGAAATCAAACAAGCCATCAATGAACTCCCTAGGAAAAAATCTCCAGGGCCAGATGGGTTCACTAGTGAATTCTATCAAACATTTAAAGAACAATTGATTCCAATACTCTACAAACTATTTGGGAAATTAGTGAAGAAGGAGTCCTACCAAACTCTTTCTATGACACAAATATGGTACTGATTCCTAAATCAGGAAGAGATAAAACAGAGAAAGAAAATTATAGACCAATCTCCCTCATGAATTTAGACGCAAAAATTCTAAATAAAATATTAGCCAAAAGACTCCAACAACTTATCACAAAATAATACACCCTGATCAGGTAGGATTCATTCCAGGAATGCAAGGATGGTTTAATATTAGGAAAACCATCAATATAATTGAGCATATCAACAACAAAACTAGCAAAAACCACATGATCATCTCAATAGATGCAGAAAAGGCTTTTGACAAAGTACAACATCCATTCCTATTAAAAACACTAGAAAGTATAGGAATAAATGGAGCCTTCCTTAAAATAGTTGCTAGCATCTATCTAAAACCATCAGCAAGTATTATATGCAATGGGGATAAACTAGAAGCCTTTCCAATAAGATCAGGAGTGAAACAAGGGTGTCCACTATCACCCCTCTTATTCAATCTGGTACTAGAAACGTTAGCAGTAGCAATTAGAGAAGAAAAAGAAATCAAAGGAATCAAATTAGGCAAAGAAGTGACCAAGCTGTCACTCTTTGCAGATGATATGATGATATACTTAGAGAATCCTAGAGAATCAAGTAAAAAACTACTTGAGACAATAAATAAATTTGGCAAAGTTGCAGGATATAAAATAAACCCACATAAATCCTCAGCATTCCTGTACATCTCTAATGAAACTCAACAGCAAGAGATAGAAAGAGAAATCCCATTTAAAGTCACTGTAGACATTATAAAATATTTGGGAATCTACTTGCCAAAACAAACCCAGAATCTATATGATCACAACTACAAAACACTTCTCACACAAATAAAATCAGATCTAAATAGTTGGAAAAATATCAATTGCTCGTGGCTGGGTCGAGCTAATATAATAAAAATGACAATTTTACCCAAACTAAATTATATATTTAGTGCCATTCCAATCAATTTACCAAAAAACTACTTTGTAGAGTTAGACAAAATAATAACAAAATTTATTTGGAAAAACAAACGGTCTAGAATATCAAGGGAATTAATGAAAAGAAATGCTAGGGAAGGTGGACTAGCTATGCCAGATCTTAATCTGTATTATACAGCAGCAGTCATCAAAACTGCTTGGTACTGGCAGAGGTGTAGAGTAGTGGATCAATGGAATAGATTAGGTGCAGGAGACCCAGCAGTTAATGAATATAGCAATCTATTGTTCGATAAACCCAAAGACCCCAGTTTTTGGGATAAGAATGCACTATTTGACAAAAACTGCTGGGAAAACTGGAATACAGTATGGCAGAAAGTGGGCATAGATCACTATCTAACACCATATACCAAAATCAAGTCTAAATGGGTGCATGATCTAGGTGTAAAGGATGATACTGTAAGCAATTTGGGAAAGCAAGGAATAGTTTACCTGACAGATCTGTGGAGAGGGGAAGATTTTAGGACCAAACAAGAATTAGAGAGCATTATAAAATGCAAAATGGATAATTTTGATTACATTAAATTGAAAAGCTTCTGCACAAACAAAGCCAATGTAACCAAGATCAAGAGGGAGGTGGGAAATTGGGAAAGAATTTTTACAACCTGTGTCTCTGATAAAGGACTCATTTCTAAAATTTATAGAGAATTGAGCCAAATCTATATGAATACAAGTCATTCCCCAATTGAGAAATGGTCAAAGGATATGAATAGGAAGTTTTCAGAGAAAGAAATTAAAGATATCTATAAGCATATGAAGAAATGCTCTAAATCACTATTAATTAGAGAAATGCAAATCAAAACAACTCTGAGATACCACATCTCTCCAGTCAGATTGGCTAAGATGACAAAACAAGAAAGTGACAAATGCTGGAGAGGATGTGGGCAAATTGGAACGCTAATACATTGCTGGTGGAGTTGTGAACTTATCCAACCATTCTGGAGAGCAATCTGGAATTATGCCCAAAGGATTATAAATAATTTCATACCCTTTGACCCAGCCATACCACTCCTAGGGTTATATCCCAAAGAGATCATAGTAGTGGGAGGAAGAACCATATGTACAAAAATATTTTTAGCAGCCCTTTTTGTGGTTGCAAAGAATTGGAAACTAAAGGGGTGCCCATCAATTGGGGAATGGCTAAACAAGTTGTGGTATATGAATGTAATGGAATTTTATTGTGCTATAAGAAACGAGGAGGTGACGGATTTCATAATTACCTGGAGAGACTTATACAAACTGATGCTGAGCGAGAAGAGTAGAATCAGAAGAAATTTGTATACAATCACAGACATACCATATCTGTGACGACCAACTATGACAGACTGGACTCTTTTCAGCAATGCAGTGATATAAGTTAATCCCGAATGACTCAAGAAAGTGAGAAATGTGCCATCCAGAGATATAACTAGAAAGAACTGAGCCTGAATCCTGATGGAAGCAAACTAAATGATCTTGTTCTTCTCATTGTTTGGTTGTACGTCTTCCTTACCATCTTTCATCCCACCTAGTACAATATGCCTTTGTAATTGGAATAATGTTTAATATGAATGCATTTGCAGACCCTATACTGTACTATATGATGTCATGAGGGGAGGGGGGAGGGAAGTAAAGGAAATTTGAAAATCAAGGAACTATGGAATTGAATCTTGTCAACTGAAACTAAACTAATAAATTAATTTAAAAAAAAAAATATCATAAGTGACAGTGAAAGTGTTTAAAGGAACTGTAGTGATTAACTATAGATAATAGGTCTTCTAGGGTGATAGCATGGATTTCCAGCTTAGGAAATAAATGATCATCACTGAATATAGTCATCAAAATACCATTTATGAAATACAGTCATACTAATCTATATTATACAGTGAGAACTTCAGTAATAAATTATGCATGCATTACATCAGTGTAATTACTGGGGAAATAAATTCTTAAGCATTTCATACCTTCTCTGTGTCAATGCCTTTTGACATGGACCATGTGGAGACGATATAATCCATAACTCGCTCACTAAGACCTTTAGGAACCTGGTATAGTTTTAGGAAGTCCCGAACATTGTTCAGCATCTCGTGGTAACGATTGGTGTTCGCATACATTTGCTGGAAAATTGTAGTAACATTTCCAAAAATAGTTGCATATAGGAGGGCTGAAAAAGAATGACCAATGATAAAAAGTAAACACAAATAATTAAGGAAATTTTATAAAGACAGCATAAATACAAAACTCATGTCAATTAATATCATAAACTAGGTCGTATGTATGTCAATAGAATATATAACAAAAAATAGTGAATCTTGACACAACTTCTTTTAGTCAGAAAAATGAAACAATTAGTGACAAATGATGTTATATGTAGGTCAAAGATCTTGTGAGAATGACTCCTCCTTAACATTGTCTCCTTTGAATAAAATCAGCTTGAGAGGTTCAATTATCATCTCTGTGTTGAATATTCCAAAGTTATATATACAGCCCTAACCTCTCTCCTGAGTTCCACCTGTCTATTAGACATTCCATACTGCATGTACCGCACACATCTCAAACCTTGCATATCTAAAATGGGACTCATTATTTCTGCCTGAAAAATCCCCTGGCTTCTGAACTTCCATATAAGTTTTAGGAGTACTACCCTCCTTTTAGTTACTCAAGTTTCTAAATTTGGCACACACACACACACACACACACACACACACACACACACACACACATATGTATGTATGTATGTAAGTATGTGTATGAATTTATGTATGTATATGTATATTTACCTGTATATTGTCTCCCCAATTGATTGTAGGTTACATAATTCGAAACTACACCATCATATTCATAGCCACCACGGGCACTGTGACTATCGAGTTGGCATTATAGAAGACTAGTATAAGGCCCTGCACAAGATTGTTGATCAAATGCTTGCTCATTTATCTGTCCCATATCCCTGAGATTTCACCCACAATCTTGGCTTAGTATTACATCCGATAAAATTTATTATGGTACCTTGTGCACGAAAGGTGATAAATTTTATTTGATTGAGTTGAAAGTGAGGAAAGGTACGATGTGAAATTGTCAATGGATCTTGCAGGAAGAAATAGAAATGAATAGTTAGAATAAGTTCTGGTGATTCCTTGTCATCTTATTTTTGTGATAGTTCATGTTTTTACAGTGTTTTGAAATATACAAAATGGTCAACTCATTCTGACATGGATAGCTTAGGTTTGATTGCAATTTTTTTACCACTAGTTTAGTATATAGCCATCTTCTTCATCTAAAGCAAATCCCATTCCTGTTCTTAAAGAACGTCAAATAAACACTCCTTCTTCACATATGTATTCATATGCTTTCTATTCCCTTCAAGTATTTTCACACTGAGAAAAGTTTCATCAGTTATAGGTATTGTTTTTCCATGTAGGAATGTAAATAGTTCAGCTTTGATAAGTTCCTTATGATTTCTTTTCCCTCTTTACCTTCTCATGCTCCTCTTGCTTCTTGTATCAAAATGTAAGATTTTCTATTCAACTTTGTTGTTTTCATCAAGAATGCTTTAAAGTCCTCTATTCCACTGAATGACCATATTTTCCCCTGAAACATGATACTAAGTTTTGCTGGGTAGGAGATTCTTGATTTGAATCCCAGCTCTTTTGACCTCTGGAATATCGTATTCCAGGCCCTTCAATCCCCAAGTGCCAGACACCGTGTTATCCTGATTGTGTTTCCACAATATTCAAATTGTTTCTTCCTGGCTGCTTGTAATATTCTCTCCTGGCAATAATATTCCTAGGAGTTTTGTTTTGGGGATCTTTTTCAGGAGGTGATCAGTGGATTCTTTAAACCTCTATTTTGCCTTCTGGTTCTAACAACAGGGCAGTTTTCCTTGAGAATTTCTTTCTTTTTTTTTTTGCTTTTTTATTTTTTTGGAGGGCAATTGTGGTTAAGTAAGTTGCCCAAGGTCACAGGGATAGGTTTTTGTTTGTGTGTGTGTTAAGTGTCTGAGGCCGGATCCGAACTAAGTTCCTTCTGACTCCAGGGCCGACATTCTACTCACTGCACCACCTAGCCATCCCCCTTGAGAATTTCTTGAAGGATGATTTCTAGGTTCTTTCTTTGATCATGGCTTTCATGTTGTCCAATAATTTTTAAATTATCTCCCCTGCATCTATTTTCCAGGTCAGTGATTTTTCCCATGAGATATTTCACATTGCCTTCTAATCTTTCGTTTGTTTGGGTCTGTTTAACAGCATCTTGATTTCTCATAAAGTCACTAGCGTCCATTTGCTCCATTCTAATTCTGAAGGTATGATTCTCCTCAGTGAGCTTTTGAGATTCTTTTTTCCATCTGGCAAATTCGGCTTTTTAAGGCTTTCTTCTCTTCATTGCCTTTTTGAGCCTCTTTTGCCATTTGAGTTAGTATATTTTTAGGTGTTATTTTCCTCAGTCAGGCTGTTGACTGTCATTTCATAATTTTCTTGCATTGTTCTCATTTCTCTTCCCAATTTTTCCTCCACTTCTCTTATCTGCTTCTTAAGGTCCTCTATGGCCTGTAACCAGCTCGTATTTTCTTTTGAAGCTTTTGGTATAGGAGTTCTAACTCCACTGTCTTCATCTTCTTCCATCCTTTGATCCTTTTTTGATCACAAAATAGGAGTCTAATGTTTGGTTCTTCTCTTTGTTTTGTTTCCTTTGCCTAGTCATGTTGCCACTCAATTATTTGACTTTTGGGCTTTGTGCCACAGTAGGACCCTGCCATCATCAAGGGGAGCTTCTGTCCCAAAAGCTGGGGTTTTCTCAGGTGTCGGAGGTACTAGTTGGGTGCCCCTTCTGAAACCTCCACATGCTCTGGCAAGCTGGTCTCATACCCCCAAGACCTCCCCTCTAGACAGAAATCCATATCCAAGAATGTTAAAACAAGCGCAATTACCCCACAGACTGGTCGCCAGATCCCCCTACCATCTGCAGGCCAGGAACTGAAGCTGCCTCGCATCAGCAGCTTCTCACCCCCAGCAGAAGAGGCCAACATGCCCCTCTCTGCTGGGTACCAAAGTCCATACTGCACTGACCTCTAATTTTGTCCTTAGCACCTATGTGTTGATAATTGTGGAAATGGCCACAGATGCTGGTAATCTGAAGTCAGTATAGCCAGCTGCTGGTCAGGCCCACCCTGGGGCTAAAACCTCTGACTCACATAAGGCTGGGGTCGACTCCCAGAGCACTGCACTGGCCTATTCCTGCCGAACTGCCAGGCTGTCCTCAGGGGAAGGTTAGCTTCTTTGTGTCATTTTGTGGGTTATATAGCTCCAAAGTTTGTTTAGAGTGCCCTTTTACATAAATTGGGGAAGGTGAGAACTGGAGCTGCACAGAAGTCCTGTTTCTACTCTGCCCTCTTGACTCTGCCCCCCAAAAATATTCCTTCTTATTCTATTTGGGAAGAATGTAATCCAAAGCAGTACCAAAAATGGAGTTATCAATGACAACATGTAATGAAAATAACTTTCTGGGGGGAAATATTTCATTTTTCTTTGTCTCTAACAGTTTTCCCCTACAAAACAATAAATTTATCTTTATTTTATAACAAAAAGCTTTTTTGCTTTCATATCAATTTACTCTATCACTGTGATTTAAGGATTCTGAAACCAGGATAAGGTACTTTTTAAGACAAATTGCATTTTACTAAAACTGAATAGGAAAAATATAGTGTTGGCACTTCTCAATTTAATCTCCAAATCTTTGAATATTTAAAGTTAAGAATTAGTGTATTTGGGGCAACAAGGTGGTGCAGTGAATAGAGCACAGGCCCTGGAGTCAGGAGGACTTGGGTTCATATGTGGCCTCAGACACTTAACCCAAAAATTAGCTGTGTGACCTTGGGCAAGTCACTTAACCCCAATAGCCTTCCAAAAAGCAAAAAAAAAAAAAAGTAATGTACTTCAGGCAGTATTAAGTAATATAGTCACATGGAAATATGTGTAAATTTGTGAAGAAACAAATTAATATTTAAGTTTTCAAAGAAAAGAAATAAGAATTGCTTATTGCATGGGGCAAAATGTAGTAATTGATATATTGCTACTGTAATAATTATGTACCATAATCTCTAACTAGAGCATTTTTATAAATTTCTTAGGCATTCTTAGTATTTTGATGTACTAAACTCATTTGGTTCTATGAGATTCTTGCTTATAAACTAAATAGCTAATGTGTCTTATCTACACTATCCCAGTTGAAACAATTATCTTATGGTGGATAATGAAAGACAAATACAATCTTATGTAGATCTTTTGTTTATATTTAAGTATATGTTAAGTGTATTTCTTATTTAAATGACAAATAATTTCTTAATAGAAGTCCTGGGACATTATAACTCAAGAACATTTTGTGTGGCATCATACAAGTAAAGCAATATTATAGAAATGCATTTGTGTATCCTTAGTCCTTATCTGAACCTCATGCCATTCATTAATGTTGACTAATTGTGTAGGGGCCATAATTACTATATTACAATAGTTGGTTTAAAGTTCAAGGGGGGGGGGGAAGTGGTAACTTAGAACTTGAAATAAAAATGAATAATATTCCACAGTTTGATTATTCAAAAATTTCTATATGTAGAACGGTAAGTACATCTCATCATCTCCAGCATTAAACTCTGTTTTATTTCTCTTCTCATAAAAATATGGGACCATCTTGACTATAAGGGAATCCAGCATCAATCTATGCCTGCTGATAGTGTCTTCTCAACCTTGGAAATGAAAAAAAAAAAAATATATATATATATAGTCGACTTTCCTCTCAGATTATATGGGGACACTGAAAAAATAGCTTTATTTTTTTAACTCACACTTTCTTTGCCCCAAGACCATTCATTAATCCCTGGTAGAAGAGAGTGTCATGTACATCAGCTATGGGGATGGTAGGTGACATGCAACATTTAGATATGATCATAATTAAACAGGCAGTGAATTACTTAAAGAAATATAATTTTCACTTCTATGAAATATTCATACCCACACTTGATGGATACCAGTTCAGTTGAGAATTATTAAATAATTCTGAACATAGAATTCAAATGTCCAATCTGCTCCCTATTGGTTCTGGGATCAAATATAATGTCTCCTGAGATAGCTAAGTTGTGTATTGGATAAATTACTAAGACTGGAGTCATAAAGACCTAAGTCAAATCTGGTCATAGACATTTACTAGATATGTGGCCTTGGTAAGTCACTTAACCTCTATCTGTCTCATTTGCCTCAACTGTAAAATAGGAATAATAATAGCACCTATCTCCTAGAGTTTTGTGAGTTTCAAATAAGATTAATAATTAAAGTATTTTGTTCCAGTGCCTAGAACATGTTAAGTATTTGATAAATGTTTGTTCCATTCTCTCTTCTCCCCTTTCTGTCTGGCATTTAATGCTCTTTATAACCTTCCTATATTTCTAATCTTTTTTTTACAGTAGACTCCTTTTCATTCATTCTATTATCCATACACACTTACCAATTTACTCTCCCTTGTATACAACATCCCATTTCTCATCTTGGTAGCTTTTCATTGGTTGTTACCTTTGCTTATCATACCCTCCATCTTTATCTCCACCCCTTAATTTCCCTGTATTTCTTCCAAATTTAACTCAAATACCATTTTCTATAGGAAGATATTCTGACCACCCAAGATACTACATTTTCTCCTATAAGACTGATTACCTTCCATCTACATTGGGTATATCTTGTATCTAGTTACTTTCATGTTTTACTCTCTATTTTGTCTAAAGACTTCCTTGAGGGCAGAGACTGTTTTTTCCCCTCTCTTTGCATCCACATTTCTTAACATATTGTTTGACTTATAATGAGCAATTAATAATAATCTAAACCTCTTTAATAAAAATCTAAACTGAATAAGGATACATTGACGTCTGACATAATTGTGCACACTATTTTAATATTACCTTGCTTTTCATATACTGATCTTTTTCATGTTCTAAACTGAGATTAAGCAAAACTGACATGTGAACACCATTTTTCTCCAGTCTCTCTATTTCTATGTCCTTTTCTCCCCTTAAAGGTCTGCTTTCTCCATCCTCGCACGCAAATGCCTAGTGCCTTCAGAGTCACTCACTTCTGCTCTTTTACAGTCTGGTCTTATGGAATTCAGTGAGACTAAAATATAAATGACTGATATAAACATAAGTCTTAAGTTAAAGAATTGAAACCATGTTAGTAACATTTCAGGGATCAGCCACCAATCAAGAGATGTTTTTCAAAGTTAAGTAAATATTCCTATACAGGTAAGCACTTTTTCCATTTACAGACAGAGCTATACTTAATCTAGATCATCCACTATAAAAGTTGAACTTATAATTTATATGGTGTATATTTTGTCAGGAAAAATTTACATTCAAAGTAGCTTTAAGTAAGTTCATATGAACCATCCCTTGGTTACCCATTCCAGCAGTCCAACTGAACTCCATCTCATCTCTCTCTCTTTCCCTCTTCCTCTCCTCCCCCCCCCCCACCAAGGATCAGATGCTGCTTTCCCAGATTCAGGAACCTGGCACACTCATCCCAAGATTTAAAATTATTTCAATTTAACATTGCTGTGCTGTTCTTATATGACCAAGATTTTGGAACAGACTGCATTCCCTCTAAGTTGCCTTTTGACTATAGTATAAATACTTAAAAACATAACACTGGTGCAGTGTTATATAACCAGAAGCAGAAAAAGAATTCTGTAATATTAGATTAGTCAGGAATGGACACAGAAAGGAAGATAAAAATGGTAGTACAAGGAAAAAGGAAAAGAGAACCAAATAAGATAGATATATTCAAAGTAATGTGGTTTTTGATGACCCAGAAAGGCTCTAAATTGGGAAAATTTCAGTGCCAATAGTTATCAAGCAGAATTTTCCTTGCAATATCAAATATAGCCTGACTAAAATCTGTACAAATGTGTTTATTATTGTTATTATTATTCTTTTTAAACCACAAAATGAGGAAAACAAAATAGATTATGATTTTCTCATTATTGTCAACGAACCAAGCTAATCATAATGGACATCCTCACTCCAATGCAAAGAGTTTGTTTTGTTTTTTGTTTTTTTTTTTTTATTTCTCCCACTAGATAATAAATGGGTTTAAAGCGAGAAAGGACTTTAGAAGGCATTTTATTCACTTATTTAGAGATACGGAAACTGAAAACCAGAAATAAATGGCCCATGGGTTATATCAAGACTAGCCCATATGCATATGCCTAGGTTTCAGTTTCCCCATCTGAGATTTGGGTAAGATTACCTTTAAGCCCTGTCAAGGTATAAATCTATGATCTAGCTGAACAACAATTAAAAAAAAACCCTCTCTACATGGAGCAATTAAATAATAATTATGATTAATTTGATTCATTGAAAACAACCATCTTTCATTAAGTAAATTACTATTTTATGACTTCCTCTCCTTTTATTTTGGTTTAAGATAACAGTTAAACATTAAATGCATTTATGGAGATCCCAGAGAGTATACCAGTTATCTCTTATCTCTGAGGTATAAGAGGATTAAAAGGATTAGAAGAAAATCTTGAATAAAATCATGTATATCTAATTAGTTGTACCCCAGTCTTTACTGAGAAACTCAGTGAAAACAGATAAGATTACAATATCCAGACTTTAGGAGAAATTACCTTCTCTAGTCCCTCCATTTCATTTGCTTGTTTGGTCAAGCTGCATTCATTCATCCCCTTATTAATGCTTTTCATTTCTCAGACTTTTTCTCATTTATTTATGCTGACATCTAACATTTACTTTTTCCAGATTATTTTCCTTTTAGAAATCTTAGCCAAGCTTATTTTTAACTATAAGTATTTTCTAAAGAGATTTTGGGAAGGAAAATTCTCTACCAATTTGTGGTTCAGTATAGCACCAACTGATTTCTTGTTAAAATATCTGTTGGGCACTAACACAAAATTGGTGGAGATGATCCAACCTTTCTGGAAAATAATCAGGAATTATGCCTAATAAGTCAGTAACTGTACATACCCTTTGTCCCAGTGATATCATTGTTACACAAATACCTCAAAGAGCTGAAAGACATATATACAAAAACAAAATATTGATACTGCTACTTTGTAATAAAAAGAACTGGGAACAAAATAAAAGTTTGTCAATCAGTTGGGAAATAGCTGAACAAGTTGCAATGTGTTAATATAATGGATTTTTATTTTACTAAAAGAAATGATAAACAAGAATTTTGAGAAACTTGGGAAGATCTGTATGTAATGATGTTGAGCCGAATAAGCAGAATCAAAATAGCTTATATAAAGTTTACAATTATGTGAAGGAAAACAAAATGAAAGAATTCAAAACTCTAATCAACATTGGGCAGTAATTATATTAGAAGACTGATGGTAAAGCATGCTTCCCACCCCACAGTAGAAGACAAGTGATTTAGAAGTATTAAATGAAGCATACAAGTCCATGCCCATTTCAGGTCTATTCATTTCCATTTATTTTGCTTGACTATATTTATTTGTTTTAAGAAAGGAGTAATCTGGAAAATCAGAGGGAAATGATAGATGTAATAAAAGAACATCCATAAAGCAAAAATATATGACAAAAATAAAATATATCTTGACTTGGAGCAAAATTAAGAAATATCAGAATTTGGTCTTTGGTACATGCAGAACATCTCTATTCCAGAAGCCCTATGTGCATTAGGATCTGCCTTCCTTGCTTTAGAAATTGCTTTTTCATAGCCATCACTCAAAATTTATCTTGTATCCCTATACTTCCATACCTCAAATTAAGCTAGAAAGCAATCTTTTGAACAAATTCAAATTTAAAAAAATCGACTATCAGAAACAACTTTATATTATAATAGAAAAAATCTCACACTAATATAACCTCATCAAAGTTTCTCAAAATGGTCCTGTGAAGTAAGCAGTATAAATAGTTATTATTATTATTTCCATTTTATACATGAGAAACTTGAGACTTCTAGAGCTTATGACGTGATCAATATCAACATTTCCGGCAGTTCAAGCTGGAACTTGAAAGAAGGCTACTCATTTTAGTCTTATTCTCTTTCTTTTACATCATTCTATCACTTTCTTCCAGAAATGGTTGTATTTTAAAGTGGAATTCGTGGGACAATTGTCATGCCCTTAAGTTAAGAATCACCAATAGAATTTCTAATAGAATCACTAATAGAATTTCAAGCACTAGAACAAATTAGTAGAGGAGATTATATGAAGGTAGATAAGGCCTTTCCCAGGATCACTCCATTTAAGCTGGAAGCTTGACACTCAAACTAGACAAATGACTGTACCTAGAACTTTCCAAACAAAATATTTATAATTTCAATAATTTCATACTAGTGATTAATAGTTGTGTTTTCAATGGGTATGAGGAATCAATTGAGTTAGTCACAGTTATTATTAAGTTAATACAAAAAAAGTGTCAATAAAGAGCAAGAATGAAGCAGGACAAGGAGGAAAAAAAGAAGAGAAAAGGAAAGAATGATAGAAAAGGAAAACAAAGTAAGAAACCAGGCATTTTTATCTACTTTGCTTTTCATCAAAAGAAATTCACTGTGCTTGAATTTGTGATGCTGAGATTCTGTAGCAGCAAGCACCCTAGCATACCCAGGTTGGTTTCCAACACAGGTTCTTAGATCTGCTTTTCTAAAGGAAAGCAACTCAAAATGGGTTAACAATCTTACTTTAATAAATCAAACATATATCTTTTACCTAGTTCAGGGGTAAAAGGTCAGTACCCTGAACTTCAGAGTATACAGAGGTTACAAGCATAAGTTACAAGACAGAGAAACATTTCAGCAGACATTCCAAACTGTCCAACCACTACATCCATCCATACCTAATCACAGTTACCAGAGAGGGAAGCATCAACATCTGAGTTTTCTTTTTCTGTTTTTTTTTAACTGTGAATATCAGATACTTTAATTCCCTGTGAACTGATACAGCCATTCTTTTTTTTTTTAATTAAACAAATTCTTTATTAACTTCTGGTTTACATCATTCATTTCCACCAAATTATGAGTTACATTTCCCCCCAGTTTTTTCCCTACCCACCACCCCAGAATAGCAGTCCCACTAGATATCCCTTCATCCAATCTGCTCTCTCCCATATCTTCTCCCATACCCCCTTCAACTTTTCCATTAGGGCAAGGTGAATCGCTGGGCCCCAATGCCTGGACATCTTATGAAACACTCAATTTTAAAACTTCGATCTCCAGATCCATTCCCTTCCTCCCTTGTCACCCACTCCCTCTGAGAAGATAAGCAATTCAGTATGTGTTGTACATGTATAGCCATGCAAAAGACCACCACAGTAGATATATTGTAAAAGACTGCTTATATTACCTTCCCACCCGTCTCACCTCCCACCTGGTCCACTCCCCACTTTGATCCTGTCCCTCGTTGATAGTGGGTACTTCCAATCTCCCCTCCCCCCAGAATGTCCTCCCCTCCATCATCCCCCCTCTCATCCTCCTTTCCCCTACTTAGGAGAGTGAGTGAGGGTAGGATATTCCATTTAGTATGTATGTGATTCTCTCCCTGAGCCAAATTCAATGAGAATATGTTTTTGCCTTTTTGCCTTCCTGTTCTTCCCCTCCCCTGCAACTACTCCCCTTGCCTCTTCTACATGAGATAGTTTACCCTACCCTGTCTCTCTCCATCTCCTCCACTTTCCTTTCACCTCTTGACTTCAATTCTATTCTGTTTTTTTCCTCAAGAATGGGGGCGGCTAGGTGGCCCAGTGAATAGAGCGCCGGCCCTGGAATCAGAAGGACCTGAGTTCGGAGCCGGCCTCCAACACTTAATCCACACAAACAAAAAACCTAGCCGTGTAACCTTGGGCAAGTTACTTAACCCCAATTGCCCTAAAGGGGCGGCTAGGTGGTGCAGTGAGTAAGAGTGCCGGCCTCGGAGTTTGGATGACCCGAGATCAGATCCGGCCTCAGAAAATGAGCACCCATGCATAAATAATGACTAGCCGTGTAACCTTGAGCAAGTTACTTAACCCCAATTGCTTTAAAAAAAAAAAAGAATGCTTGAAAGTCCTCTATTCCACTGAATGACCATATTTTCCCCTGAAACAAGATACTCAGTTTTGCTGGGTAGGTGACCCTTGGCTTCAATCCCAGCTCTTTTGCCCTCTGGAATATCATATTCCATGTTCTTCGATCCCTCACAGTGTAGAACCTGCCAGGTTCTGGGCCATTCTGATTGTGTTTCCACAATATTGAAATTGTTTCTTCCTGGCTGCTTGTAGTATTTTCTCCTTGATCTGGGAGTTCTGGAGCCTGGCTATAATATTCCTAGGAGTTTTCTTTTTGGAATCATTTTCAGGAGGTGATCAGTGGATTTTTTCAACCTCTATTTCCCCCACTGGGTCTAAAACATCAGGGCAATTTTTCTTGAGAATTTCTTTAAGGATGATTTCTAGCTTCTTTCTTTGATCAGGGCTTTCAGGTAGTCCAATAATTTTTAAATTATCTCTCCTGGATCTATTTTCCAGGTCAGTGGATTTTCCCATGAGATATTTCACATTGCCTTCTATTCTTTCATTTGTTTGAATATGTTTAATAGTATCTTGATTTCTCATAAAGTCACTAGCTTCCATTTGCTCCAGTCTAACTCTGAAGGAATGCATCTCCTCAGTGAGCTTTTGAGATTCTTTTTCCATCTGGCAAATTTGACTTTTTAAGGCATTCTTCTCCTCATTGCCTTTCTGAGCCTCTTTTGCCATTTGAGTTAGTCTATTTTTTAAGGTGTTATTTTCCTCAGTCAGGCTGTTGACTGTCATTTCATACTTTCTTGCATCTTTTTCATTTCTCTTCCCAAATTTTCCCCCACTTCTCTTATCTGCTTCTTAAGGTCCTCTATGGCCTGTAGCCAGCTTGTATTTTCATTTGGGGCTTTTGGTGCAGGAGTTCTGACCTCACAGTCCTCCTCCATGCTTTGAGCCTCTTTGCCCCTAAAACAGGAGTCCAATTGTTTTATGTACAAAAAATATTTATAGTGGCTCTTTTTGTGGTGTCAAAGAATTGGAAATCATGGGGATGCCCATCAATTGGGGAATGGTTGAACACGTTGTGGTATATGAATTTAATGGAATACTACTGTGCTATAGGAAATGAGGAACAGATGGACTTCATAATGACCTGGAGAGACTTATATAAATAGATGCTGAGTGAGGAGAGCAGAACCAGGAGAACTTTGTACACAATTACAGACATATTTTATCTGTGACAACTAACTTAGATAGACTGGCTCCTCTCAGCAATGCAAGATTATAAGAAACTCCAAAAGACTCATGATGAAAAGGGATGTCCACACCCAGGGAAAAGAATTAGAGTCTAATGCAGATTGAAGCAAACTACTTGCTCTCTCTTCTGTGTTTTGCTTTGTTCTGTCTTTTTCACTATTTATCCCATTGGTTATAACTCTTCTTTACAACTTGATTAATGTTTAATGCAAAGGTATTTGAAGAACCTATATCAGATAGCATGCTGCCTGGGGCAGAGGGAGAGGAGGGGAGAAAATTTGGAATTCAAGGGATTGTGGAATTGAATGTTGTAAACTAAAAGAAAATACATTTTAATTGGTTAGGCATGCATAGCTTGTAATATGTAACACTGGACAAAAGATCTATATAAATAAAATCACAAAATCATTTGAATATTTTAAATTATAATAATTGATATTCATATAAGCCCCCAAATTTTGCAAAGTATTTTACATTTATAACTACCTCACTTGATTCTCTTAATTGTCTATTGATCAAGCTCATTATTCCTATTTACAGAGAAAGAAACTGAAACTGAAAGAACTTTTTGCTTTCACCAAGCTTAGGAATGTTTGATGTAGTATTTGTACCCCATCTTCCTTTTTTCCACGTCCAGAGTTGTATTCATTATGCTATGCTGTTACTCTTCAGTTTTTACAGATATATACAGTTTTTACAAATATCAATGATAAATTTAGTATATTTAAAGCTAATCCTTGATAATTCAAAGGTATGTGATTTTAAAGTAAAGATGGAACTCAAAAGATCCAATGAAACAAAGGTGAGGACAACCTTTAGCACATCTTCTGTGGAGTATTTATGTTTGGACATAGTCAGGATTTACACATGATGAGAAAATTTGCATGTGTGACTATTTGCATTGATAAAAGAAGTACCCATGTCCATGAGATAAAGAATACATAAAAATATCTAAGTACAAAATCAGGCAAGGAAATATAAATTGATTACAACTTAGGTTGTTTTTCTTGACATATTTCTGAGAAGGCATCAGAATATTATTCTCATTTTGCACATGGAACAAAATTTTGAAAATTTATTCTCTATTGAGGTAGATTTTACAGATTCCTTACACAACCAACACAAAACCTTGAAGTAAAAACTTTAATAGAAGGATATTAGGGATGAATATAACATATAAATACATTTTGACTAGAAAGATGAATGGTTTTCTTAAAATAGAACAAAAGTCTATGAAATCATAAAAGACTGGTTAATGAAATCTTGCAATTTTAGAGTCTTTGTGGTACAATGCAAAGAACAATGGATATAGAGGCAAAGAATTTGGGTTCAAATCCTGGGTATATCATATACTATCAGTGTAAATGTCAGCAGGAAAGGGGATGTCTATGAAGAACTAGTAATATTCATTAGGTACCAACTATGTGCCAGATACTGCTCTATGTATATTATAATACCATCTCAATTGATCTAAACCATAATCCTAGGAGGCACATGCTACAGTTGTCCCCATTTTATAGTTGAGGAAACTGAGGCAGACAGATTAAAATAACTTGCCCAAAGTCACACATCTAATAAATGTCCGAGGTGAAATTTGAATCCATACATTACTGCTAGCACCCTAGTACTCTATACACTTTGTCATGCATTTAGGCCTCAATTTTCTCATTTTAAAATAAAGGGGTTGGAGGCAGGTAGGTGGCAAAGTGGACAGAGTAACATTCCTGGAGTCAGAGGGACGTAAGTTCAAATCTGGCCTCAGACCCTTAACACTTCCTAGATGCATGACCCTAAACAAGTAATTTAACCCCAATTACCTTGCCAAAAATAAATAAATAAAATTAAGGGTTTGGACTTAATGACCTTGTGGTTTCCTTTTGCTTTTAAATTTTTAATCCTATGAATTGGAAGCCACCTCCTGATAAAGGCAGTTTTAGAACAAATATAAAGATATACTACTTTTAAATGTGGTTAGTAGAATTGTGAAGGAAGATGGTACAAAAAATTACAAGGTGTCAATACTGTTGCTAGCAGTTGAGGTGAAGCAGGATATAACTGAGTACTTCAGCACTAAGTTGGTGGACAGTACTAAGCCCTTAACAATTGAGTAAATTCTAAGTAACATATATTTAAAGCGGAGAAAGGGCTGTTACCAAAGGCATAGGTTTAAATAACCTGGACAATTTTTAGAATTTTTGGTTGTCTAGATTTATTACTGAAGTTCATGTGAGCTTTTAGAGCATGTAAAAGGCACCATCACGTTGTATAGATCATTTCTAAGATATATCAGTCATTCACCTAGCATTTATTAAGCACCTCATATATGCCAGGCACTGTGCTTAAAAGTAGAATGAAAAAATTATAGGAGACTATGTGCTCTCTCCCTGACATCTTATGTAGAGTGGTAGTGTTTCATATAATCCAATTTGAAGCTATCGAGTGCTGTAGTAAGAGAATAATCTGTGGTAAGGAATCCTCTAAGAGACAACTGCAGCAGCATTTTTGATAGGGTGCTATTTCTGACACTATTCTTCCACCTTAGGAGCATTCTTGTAGGCCCTACATAACAACAAAAATGATACAATCTAAAAAATTTAAAAATTATTTAGAAAATAGTCTGGATTCCATTCCATTCTAGTTCCTAAGGAAAACTTTGGTTTGCTTGGAGGTTAAGAACATTGAAGATATCCATTAGTAAGTTAAGACAAGTCACCAGCCATAACCTACAACCAAATATTCCCTAAATCTACAGTCAAGGCCAGAGTTCAAAGTTAGAAGGGCATTTCAGTATGACATTTCCTACATTTATAAACCTGAATTTTCAGCTAGTCTGAGAGAAGTAAAAATCTTCCCAGAATTCAAGACGAGATTGACATAAATAATATGTATCCAGAGAATTTTATAGCACCCCAAGTCATTTTGGCATATGATCACTGGGGATCAGAAGCCTGCCATGTCTTGTCTTAGTACCACATTGTTAAAACACGCACTTAGAGGAAAAAAAATAATTTAGTGAATGATACTATCCTGGAAGAGTTCATTTGCCTTCAGGAGTAAATACTCAACTAATGTTCAAAGAACCCTTAGTTCAACATAAAATTAAATACAATAACACTAGTTACATATATTTTTATTTATTTTATTGTAATTTATGGAATAAAGCAAGCATTTCTATAAGAAAGTATAATAAAAAGATGATTGTATATGAAACTGCAAATCTCCGATGTATCACTTACTATACATATAAATTTATTTTTCTTATTCTTCTTCTCTTCTGCCACCCCCATCCTAGAGATGGTCACCATTAGACACAAATAGGGGTATGTGGGCACATGTATATTGTATGTGTATATGCACATATATATGTGTATATATGTAAAATTATCTTATACATGCTACTATTTGTCAGTTATTTTTCTAGATTCAGATAGTGTCTTTCTTCACATGTCCTTTACAGTTAATTTGAGTATTTATTTATAATAGTTAAAATAATTTATTTACTCAAAGTCATTCTTAAAAGAATATTGCTCTTATTGTATGCAGTGTTCTCTTGTTCTGCTCATTTTCCTCTTCCTTATTTTGTGCAAGTTTTTCTATGCTTTTTCTAAAATCACTGATCTCATCATTTCTTATAGCACAGGAGTATTCCATCACAATCATACAATACAAGTTGTTTAGCCATTCTCCAACTGGTGGGCATCCCTGCAATTTCTAGTTTTTGCCACCACAAATAGAGCTATAAACATTTTAGAATGTGTGTATGTGTGTGTGTGTGTGTGTGTGTGTGTGTGTGTGTGTGTGTGTGTGTGTTATTTTCCTTTTCCCATAATCATCTCTGGAAATAGATCTAGTAGTAGTATAAAGACATATAAAATAGTATATTTTCTTTTATTTATCAGTCATTATTATACTCAGTACATAGGAATCTAGGAAGTTCAAAATGTCACATACCAGGCTGAACTTTTTGAATGGAAAACAGTCATATAGGTCTGGGACATTGTCTAATCTCAAACCCTGGTATCCATCTGGGAAATAATGTAAGAACAGCAGGAAGAAGGGAAATGTGAATGTTGGGAGGCAGGGTAAAGTGAGTAGAAGATAAGAGAAGTTTAAGGAGGCAGGTATTAAGATGCATTAGAACAATTCTTTTGGCAGCAAGAAAAAAAAAAAGGTTAGGGTGGCTAGGCGGTGCAGTGAATAGAGCACTGGCCCTGGAGTCAGGAGGAACCAAGTTCAAATCTGGCCTCAGACACTTAAAACAAAAACTAGCCATGTGAACTTGGGCAAGTCACTTAACCCCAATTGCCCTCCAAAAAAAAAAAAAAAGAAAGAAAGAAAAAGAAAAAGAAAAAAAAGCTTGCATAACAGAACCATAAGGAGGACAAACAAGTGTATTCAACAGAGGTCTAATAGGCATTGCAATGGAAAACAGAATGTTTTTACTTTCATTTAACTCAAAGCTACCTGCTTTTAAATATAGCTGACTTACTTAGGGTCAAATGCCCATCATGAGTTTAATGGAGGAGCAGTTGATTTGCAAATCAAAAGATCACACTGTGATCTTCTCAGTTAATTTAAATTCAATTATATTCATTAAAGCCTCTCCTTTTTGATTGACTTCTCCTTTTCCCTCAAAATATTTATATTTTCCCATTAGGAAATTAAGAGGAAAAACAAACAAAATTTGCCCCCATAATATATATGTACATAACACTATATACATATGTTTCTATATTAAATATTTGATTTTAAAGGTTGAATTCCAGATTGTTTCCATTCCTCCCTCATAACCCACAATGACTGGGAAGATAGGCAATTCAATATAGGTTCTAGACAAAACATTTCCATAGTGGATATATTGTGAAAGACTGACTATATTTCCTTCCCTTGTTTTATTCTCTACTTTGATGCTGTCCCTTTTCTTTTCTTTTCTTTTCTTTTTGCTTTCTTGAAGCGCAATTGGGGTTAAGTAACTTACCCAAGGTCACATGGCTAGGTTTTTTGTTTGGGTGTGTTAAGTGTCTGAGACCAGATCCCAACTCAAGTCCTTCTGACTCCAGGGCTGATGCTCTACTCATTGCGCCACCTAGCCACCCCGATGCTGTCCCTTTTCAAAAGTGTGTGTTTCTAACTTCCCTCCACCCCAACCTGCCCTCCCCTCCATTATCCCCCATTTCATCCCCTTTATCCCAACTCTTCTGTAGGGTAAGATACCCTATTTAGTGTGTATGTCATTCCCTCCCTAAGCTAAATTCAATGAGAGTAAGGCTTATGCATTCACCTTTGACTTCTTTTTCTTCCCTTCCATTGTAACAGTCTTCCCTTACCTCTTCTGTATGAGATAATTTACCCCATTCTGTCTCTCCCTATCTCCTCTCATTATATTCCTCTCTCAACTCTCAATTTCACCTTTTAAATATCATCCCTTCCTCTTCCATCGATCCTGTGCCCTCTGACTATATATACCTGTAAACGAAAATACACATCCTCACATATGTATTCATATACCCATATACCCCCCTATATAGACATATACATGCAAATATACATACACACATTTATATTCCCTTCAACTCTTCTTATACTGAGAAATGTTTCATAAGTCACAATTATTGTTTTTCCATGTAGGAATGTAAATAGTTTAATTTTTAAAAGCAACTTATGATTTCTTTTCCCTGTTTACATTCTCATACTTCTCTTGCTTCTAGTATCTGGATGTCAAATTTCCTATTCAACTCTGGTTTTTTCATAAAGAATGTTTGAAAGTCCACTATTTCATTGGGTAACCATATTTTCCTCTGAAATATGATACTCAGTACTCCTGGATAGGTATTTCTTGGTTTTAACCCCAGCTCTTTTGACCTCTAGAATATCATATTCCAAGCTCTTCAATCCCTCAATGTAGAAGCTACCAAGTCCTGTGTTATCCTTATTGTGTTTCCACAACGTTCCAATTGTTTCTTCTTGGCTGCTTGTTATATTTTCTCCTTGATTGAGTAATGCCAGAACCTCACTATTTTATTCCTAGTAGTTTTCTTTTGGGAATCTTTTTCAGGAGGTGACTGGTGGATTCTTTCAACTTTTATTTTGCCCTCTGCTTCTGAAACATTAGGGCAATTTTCATTGAGAATTTCTTGAAGGATGATTTCTAGTTACCTTTTTTGATCATGTCATTCATGTAGTCCAATAATTTTTAAATTATCTCTCCTGGATCTATTGTCCAGGTCAGCGGTTTTTCCAAAGAAATATTTCACATTGCCTTCTCTTTTTTCATTTCTTTGGATCTATTTCAAAGTGTCTTGATTTCTCAAAAAAGTCACTAGTTTCCATTTGCTCCATTCTAAATCCAAAGAAATTATTATCTTCAGTGAGCTTTGGATATTCTTTTTCCATCTGGCAAATTTGGCTTTTTAAGGCATTCTTCTCCTCTTTTGCTTTTTAAGCCTCTTTTGCCATTTGAGTTACTGTATTTGTAAGGTGTTACTTTCTTCAGTCAGTTTGTTGACTCTCTTTTTATGATTTTCTTGCATCATTCTCATGCCTCTTCCAAATTTTCCCCCACTTCTCTTATTTGCTTTTCAAAATCCTACTTAAGTTACTCTAAGGCCTGTAAGCAGTTCTTATTTTTCTTGGAAGCATTTGGTGCAGGAGTTCTGACTTTGTTGTCTTCCTGCTGTTCCATGCTTTGTTCCTTTTTGTCCCCAAAAAAGGAATACAAAATTGGATTGCTGTGCTTGCTTTGCTTCCTTTGCTTGCTCATGTTGCCACTCAATTACTTGACTTTTGAGCTTTTTTACCATAGTACCATAGTACAATTCTGCTAGTCGGGCCAGCCTGAGGCTAAAACCATGGGCTTAAGGAGGGCTTGGCTCTGCTCCAATCAGGCTGCAGTGGATCCTTCCTGTCCACCTGCCAGGTTGTTTTCAATGGAAGATTTGTTTCTCTCTGTCACTTTGTGTGTTCTGTAGCACTTAATTATGTTTAGAGTCATTTTAGAGGTATTTGAGGTGGGAGGTTTCCTGCTACTACTCCACCATCTTGGCTCCACCCCCCACAAGGAGTTTACATTCTAATAGGTGCAAATGTAATGGTAATGTAATTAGAATTTGAACATCCCTTTTTATTAGCAAAGGCAACAGATACTTAGCACTTAGTAATTAATCAAGCCTCTGTTAAAGAAACAGAAGGCATGAACCCCTGTTGCTGACACAACAGGAAGGGGTTGGCTGAAACAGGAAGGCGCTAATGCTGTGTTTGTATGTAAGGAGAAGCCCTTGCTGGGTCAGACAGATCTTCTTGGAGCAAGCTTCATGGAGGCAGAAGCTGATACTGCCAGGGAGGCTGAAGAGGAAACCACCACCACCCCCAGGCTGGAGAGAATGATTTTGATTCTGAGAACATGGGTGAAGTGATTTTGATTCTGGGAACCACCTATAGCTTCTTCTGGGGAGCTACCAGCTTCTCCTTGGAGCTGCTAAAGATTGAGGAAGCATGACTGTGATACTGGTACTTTGTATGAACCTGTTTTTGACTTGGTTATGCCTTGATTTCCCAGGAACAGAGACTGTTAAAGATTTAATGTGGACTGGACACTGTGAGCTTCAGTGTAGAACAGGAAGTTCACAAAGATCTGGACAAGGACCTGGGAGTTGTCTGCCTTTGAACCCAGGTGACAGTTTGGTGAATCCAGGTAGTACATGGGACCATGAAGGGGATCCAGGGAATATGAGAGACCACCAAATCAAGCTGAAAGAAGACTTTAATTGGATACTGTGTACTGACCGAGAAGATTATAATTTACTAGTGACCTAGGGGTGGAGGGCTTGTATATTTTTTTGATTATTAAATAACGAATGATGATTAAATAGTAATTGATTTGTAACTTGGTGTGCCCTATAAGGAGGTAAACCTCTTTAAGGATGATTTAATTAATGAGATGATTAAATGATTGAGTTACTAATTAATTGTCCCATGTTCAAAACTTTGTGACCACTGTGATGAAAACTGTGTGGCCGTTTTTTGTGATGAGTTGTTGTGAATGCTGTGTTTTGATTATCTGGGATATGTTGTGACATTGTAGATGCTGTACTTTGATTTACTGTGAAAGTTTTGCTCTGATTTGTTGTTGAATAAATAGCATGTTTGGTATACTAACATAGTATCCATATCAGAATCTTAAAAGGTGTTCAAAGTAGCATTCTTCTGGAAAGTTGCTCATACTTGGCATTACAGCAGATAGCACCTAAAAGAAAACTGAGTGAGAAGTGGGAGTAGAGGGAAGAGGGAGAAGAGAAGGCATCTGTATGGGAGCAAGGTGGCAAAATACATCAACTTAGAAGTAAAGGTAAGAAAGGAATGAAAATCTTTCCCCCAAATGTTGACCCAAGAAAAACTCACCTATGGAAGAAGGGGGCCACAGGTACAGAGGTCACAGGCACTAAAGGAAGTTCTAGGGTAAAGAGGCAAATAAGAGATGCTGCCAAAGTCTCGCCTCTCATCACATCATTCCTCAATCTCTTCTGCTAACTCTATTTCTTCTTCCAAGCCTCTAATTATAAGTATTCCATAAAGCTCAGTCCTTGGATCCTCTATTTAGAAACTCTTTCCCTTTGCAAAATAGAGATGTTAACTTTCTGCTCTTACTGCAACCTCTATGCTAATACAATTAAAATCTCTATCTGCAGTCTCAAGTTCTTACCCATGGTATAATGTTCTATTTCCAAATATTATATAGCTTCATTTAGACAATTCAGTGTTATATCAAATTTAATGTAGCTAAAATATTATTAATATGTGGCTCTCTCTTTTAGTCTTCTCTGTGTTGGTTAATGGTACCACCATTCTTATAATCAACCAATTTCCCATGTTCAGACGCTTTTTTGACTCTTTTTTTAATCTATTTATTATGTTAATTTTAACAAATATACACACATATCCTCTTGGAGTGAATAATGAATCCCATGACATATACATACATTCAAATTCACACTATTAGACATATAAATTATGGGGGGGGGGGGTTTCAGAGTCAAGATGGCAGAATAGAAACAGGACTTCCACAGGGCTCCAGCTCTCACCTCCCCCAATTCATGTAAAAGGTGACTCTGAAGAAACTTTGGAGCTACAGAACCCACAGAATGACACAGAGTAGCTAACCTCCCAATGACGACAGCCCAGCAAGCCTACAAAAAGGGGCCAGCCTAGCTCTCTAGGAATCAACCCCAACCCTATGCCAGCCAGAAGTTTTAGCTCAAGGGTGGGCCTTACCAATCACCAGCTGTAGGGACTTCAGATCACCAGCTGCTGTGGCAGTTTCCAGAAATATCAACACACAGATGTTAAGGACAAAATGAAAGGGTCATAGAGTGTGGATTTGGGATAGTGGGTTGTCTTTTGTCCCAGGGCGAGAAGCAGCGGAGGCGCCATGGCCTTGGAGCCAGAGTCACACATGGCTGCTTCAGCTCCTAGCCTGCAGATTGTAGAGGGACCAAGCTACCAGACTGAGGGTTAAATGCTCTTGCTTTAACCTGCTTAGATCTGGATTTTTGTCTAGGGTGGAGGTCCTGCGGTGTGTCACAAGCTTCTCAGAGTGTGTGGAGGCTTCAAAGAGGGAACCCAACTAATACCTACAGCACCTGAGAAAACCTAAGCATTTGGAATGAAGCACCCCTGTTCAGTAGCAGAGTACTACTGTGACAAAAAGCCCCAAAGTCAAGTAATTGAGTGGCAACATGAGCAAATGAGGGAAGCAAAGCAAACAGAGCAATGCAACTTTACACTTGCACTTTGGAGACACAAAGAAACAAATCATGGAACAGGAGGAAGACAGTGAAGTCAGAATTCTTGCACCAAAAGCTTCAAAGAAAAAAATGAGACTTCAAAATTATGTAAAAGGGGGAATCTGAACGACCTCTAGAGCTCCAGAACCCACAAAATGACACAAAGAAGCTAACCTCCCACTGAGGACAGCCTGGCAGCCAGGCGCAGACCAGCCAGTACCGCTATCTGGGAGCCGAGCCCAGGCTCCTATGAGTGGGAGGTTTTAGAACCAAGGTGGGCAGACCAGCAGCTGGTTGGAGGGACCCCAGAACACCAGCAGATGTGGAGTTTCCAGAATTATCAACACATAGATGCCTAAGAAAAAGTGAGAGGTCAGTGCCCTATGGACTTTGGGACTAGTTGGGAGCGAAAGTCAGTTTTTCACCAAGGGGAGAGAAGCCACTGAGGAGCCAGCGCAGCTTACACCACATTGCAACATGACAGCTTAATTTCCTAGCCTGTGAACTGTAGGGGGATCTGGCAATCAGTCTCGGGGGTAAGGGCTCTTGCTTTACCCTTCTTGGATATGGATTTTGGTATGGGGTGGAGGTTTTGGGGTGTGTGACCAGCTTCCCAGAGTCTGTGGAGGCATCAGAGAGGCCACCCAAATAATACCTCTGGAAGTTGAGAAAACCACAGCATTTGGGATGGAAGGTCCCCTATCTGGTGGCAAAGACCTGTGGTAACAAGTCCAAGAGTCAAGCAATTGAGTGGCAACATGCCTAAGCAAAGGAAACAAACAAAAAAAAAGGAACATAAAAATGCAACATTAGACTCCTATTTTGCGGGCAAAGAGGATCAAAGTATGGAACAGGAGGAGGACTGTGAGGTCAGAAATCCTGCACCAAAAGCTCCAAATGAAAATGCGAGCTGGTTACTGGCCATAGAGGACCTTAAGAGGCAGATAAGAGAATTAGGGGGAAAATTGGGAAGAGAAATGAGAAAGAGGCAAGAAAAATATGAAATGAGAGTTGACAGCCTGACTGAGGAAAATAACACTTTAAAAAATAGACTAGGGCAGAGCCAAGATGGAGGAGTAGAAACAGTGCGTCCAAGGCACTCGGCCCCCAGATCACCTCCAAACCACGTAAAAGGGGACTCAAAACAACTTCTTGAGCCCCAGCACCCACAGAAGGACACAGAGAAGCTAACACCCCACCAAGGACAGCACAGCAGCCCTGCAGAAATGGCCAGCACAGTGCTCTGGGATCTGGCAGTGCAGTGCACAGTGCGCAGGTAGCTGAGCACAGGTCTACCTGAGTCGCAGTTTTGACCCCAGGGTGGCCAGGCCAGCAGGAGGCTGGAGGGACCCCAGAACACCAGCAGCTGTGGTGATTCCAAAATTATCAACATAGACATGCCTAGGACAAAGTGAGAAGTTAGTGCCCTATGGACTCTGGGACGAGTATTTGGGGAACCCGTCGGCTTCCTCCCCTGGGGGCTAGAAGCCACTGAGGAGACTCTCTATTTTGTAGTTTTCAGAGGCAGCTCCAGCTCCTGGCCTGCAAACTGTAGGGAGATCCAGAGATCAGTCTTGGGGGGATAATCATTCTTGCTTTAGTCCCTGGATCTGGATTGTGATATGGGGTGGAGATCATGGGTGGGTTTCCAGCTTGCCAGAAACAGAAGTTGTTCTCCCACACATTTGAGAATAAAGTTCCCCTGTCAGGCGGCAGAGCCATACTGTGCCAACAAGTCCAAAAGTCAAGTAATTAAGTGACAACATGCCAAGGCAAAGGAAACAAATTAAACAGAAAAATGCAACATTAGACTACTACTTTGGGGTCAAAGAGGATCGAAGTATAGAACAGGAGGAGGACTGTGAGGTCAGAAATCCTGCTCCAAAGCCCGAAAGTAACACTCCCAGCAATATTACAGCCAGGTTCCAGAATCCCCAGATCAAGGAGAAAATACTACAAGCCACCAGGAAAAAACAATTTCAATATTATGGAAACACAATCAGAATAGCACAGGACATGGCAGTTTCTACACTGAGGGATTGAAGGGCATGGAATATGATATTCTAGAGGGCAAAAGAGCTGGCACTGAACCCAAGGGTAACCTACCCAGCAAAACTGAGTTTTTTGTTTCAGGGGAAAATATGGTCATCCAGTGGAATAGAGGACTTTCAAACATTCTTGAGGAAAAATCCAGAGTTGAATAGAAAATTTGAAATCCAGTCACAAGAAGCAAGAGATCCTTGAGAAGGTAATCAGGGAAAATAAATCAAAAGGAACTTATCAAAGTTGAACTATTTACATTCTTATATGGAAGAATAATAACTGACTGATGAAATCTTTCTCAGTATTGAAATAATAGAAGAAGGGTGTATGGTCATATGAATACATATGTGAATGTATGTATATATGTTTACAGTTATATATGGATAGAGGGCATAGGTTGAATTTGTTGGGAAGGGAGGATACTCAAGGGGTGAAATTATGAAGAAAGAGAGGAAAGTAGCAAGAGGAGATGGGGAGAGACAGGGTAGGGTAAACTACCTCATGTAGAAGAAGCAAGGGGAAGGGACTGCATGGGAGGGGAAGAATAGGAAGGCAAAAAGGCAAAACCACATTCTCATTGAATTTGGTTCAGGGAGAGAATGACATACATACTAAATGGGATATCTCAACCTGCAGCAGAATAGGGGGAAGCGGGATGAGAGGAGGGATGATGGATGGGAGGGCATCCTTGGGGGGAGGGGAGGTTGGAAGTACCCACGATAGAAGAGGGACAGGATCAAGTAGGGAATGGATCAGGTCGGGGGTGGGATGTGTGGGAGGGAATTATAAGCAGCCTTGTACAATATATCTACCATGGTAATGTTTTGCATAGCTAGACATGTACGACATATACTGAATTACTTATCTTCCCAGAGGGAATGGGTGACAAGGGAGGAAGGGAATGGATCTGAAATTCGAGGTCTTAATATTAAATGTTTCAAATATAAAAAATAAATAAAAGTCAAGTATTTAATAAACAAAAATAATAGATTAACACAAATGGCAAAAGAGTCTCAACAAGGCCATGAGGAGAAGAATGCCTTAAAAGGTCGAATTTGCCAGATGGAAAAAGCATCTCAAAAGCTCACTGAGGAGAATCATTCCTTCAGAATTAGACTGGAGCAAATGGAAGCTAGTGACTTTATTAGAAATAAAGAAGCTATTAAGTAGATCGAAACAAATGAAAGAATAGAAGTTAATGTGAAATATCTCATGGGAAAAACCACTGACCTGAAAAATAGATCCAGGAGAGATAATCTAAAAATTATTGGACTACCTGAAAACCATGATCAAAGAAAGAATCTAGAAATCATCTTTCAAGAAATTCTCAAGGAAAATTGCCCTGATATTTTAGAACCAGAGGGCAAAGTAGAGGTTGAAAGAATCCACTAATCACCTCCTGAAAATTATCCCAAAATGAAAACTCCTAGGAATATTGTAGCCATGTTCGAGAATTCCCAGATCAAGGAGAGAATATTACAAGCAGGCAGGAAGAAACAATTTCATTGTTGTGGAAACATAATCAGAATAGCGCTAGATCTTGCAGCTTCTACACTGAGGCATCACAGGGCATGTAATATGATATTCATGAGGCCAAACAAGCTGGGTTTAAAACCAAGAATCACGTACCCAGCAAAACTGAGTATCATGTTTAAGGGGAAAATGTGGTCATTCAGTGGAATAGAGGACTTTCAAGCATTTTTGAGGAAAAAACCAGAGTTAAATAGAAAATTTGACATTCAGACACAAGAAGCAAGAGATTCTTGAGAAAGTAAACAAGGAAAATAAATTTTAAGGAACTTATCAAAGTTGAACCATTTACATTCCTGCATGGAAAAATAACTGTAACTGATGAAACCTTTCTGAGTATGAAAATAGTTGAAGAAGGGTCTATGGGCATATGAATAATATGTGAATGTGTGTATATATGTTTAAAGGTATACATAGATAGAGGGCACAGGACCAATTTAATAGGAAGGGATGATACTTGAAAGGTGAAATTAAGAAGTGAGAGTGGAATATAATGAGAAGAGATGGGGAGAGACAAAATGGGGTTAACAATCTTATATAAAAGCAAGGGAAATGATTACAATAGAGGGGAAGAACAGGAAGGCAAAAGGGAATGGCTCGGCCTTATTCATATTGAATTTGGCTCAGGGAGGGAATGGCTTAGACACTAAATAAGGTATCTCACCTAATAGGAGAGTAGGGGGGCAGGGCATGAGAGGGAGAATGATGGAATGGAGGGCAGATGGAGGGGGTGGAGTTGGAAGCACCCACTTTTGAAAACAGACTGGACCAACATGGAGAATAGAATAAACGGGAGGTGGGATAGGAGGGAAGGAAATATAATCAGTCTTTTATAATATATCTACTATGGTAATGCTTTGCATTAGCTAGACATGTACAAGCTATATTGAATTGCTTATCTTCCCAGTATGGGTGGGTGACAAGGAAGGAAGGGAATGAATCTGGAATTCAAAGTTTTAAAAACCAAATGTTCATATTGGGTGTGTGTGTGTGTGTGTACTATTATTAATACTGTATATAATCATTATTCATACTGTATATAATATATATATATATATACACACACATCCAATAGGGCATAGAGATCCCCTATGCCCTACCGACAAAGTTGAAGGCAGTATGGGGATGATATGGGAGAGTTTATTGGAGGAGGGCACCACTATTTTGGGGTGTTGTGTAGGGGGAAAGTGGGGAGAAAATTTGTAACTCAAAATCTGGTGGAAATGAAATACATAAACCAGAAGTTAATAAAGCATTTGAAAACTTAAAAAAAAGACCATTAACACCAAATGTTGAGAGTTACAGGGACACTGATTTTTGGCTCAAATGATGGAAAGAATTTCCGAACAAGTAGAGTTATTCAAAAACGGAAAGGGCTATCTCACAAAGTAGCAAATACTTTGGACAGCAATTCTTAAGACACTAGCCACTTGTTGCTGATTGTTGCAGAATGGATTTTTCTATCAGGCAGGAAGTTTACTAAACTCCCCCTTAACTACCCTCCACTTTTGAGATTCTGTAGTAATATACTAGCCTATATCTGTGTGTGTGTTTGTAAGTATACACATATATGTATACATATATTCTATATATATATACACTCATATACATACATACACATATATATTTTCCCATTTCAATCTTTGCTACCCCTTTGCTCAAAGTGAGCTATAGTCTTGTTAATTATATTACTGTAGGTTGATCTATCACCAAAATTAAAGTTTGTCCCATGAAAAAAAATAGTATTTCATCCTCAACAAAATCTTTTATTAAAAACATTATCACTATTATGGCATGATCTATTTTTCCTCAGTGTAAGCAATTGCCAATACGGGGATTTCGTCCACTAATACAGATTGGCTACTCACCCGTAATTTACATCATTAGAGAATGGCCTGGGGCACTGAAAGCTAAGTTATTTGCCCTTAGACACACACAATCTTTTTTTGAGAGACAGGATTCAAACTCAAGTCTTTCTTACTTCATGGCTGGTCCTCTGCCCATCATGTCATGCTGCTCCTCACCACCAGTTGAGTCTCTTAAAATACTGATTTCATCATGTCATTACATCTTAATGACCCTCTTGGACTGTGGGATAGAAACCAAACTGCTCAATCAGTCATTTAATATCCTCTAGAATCCTAGCAGGAACATTCTGTTCCAGCTATATTGCTGCTGTTTCCACACACACACACACACACACACACACACACACACTCTCTCTCTCTCTCTCTCTCTCTATTGTTGACTACATGGTGAGTTGCAAGTCCAAGCTTTTGATCATACTTTCCTTCTCTCCACTTTTAAGACACCTCCTCTTCTGAGGTTCAGAAAAGTTAATTGGTTTTGGTGTCAGAGAAACTGAGTTAAAGAATGGTTTTGTACCTTTTTTTATTTAAACAAATGCTTTATAAACTCCTGTTTTACATCATTCATTTCCACCAGATTTTGAGTTACAATTTTTTCCCCGTCTTTCAATCTCTATTTTTCCTTCTGGATCTAAAACATCCGGGCAATTTTCCTTGAGAATTTCTTGAAGGGTGATTTCTAGGTTCTTTCTTTGATCATGGCTTTCAGGTAGTCCAATATTTTTAAAATTATCTCTCCTGGACCTATTTTCCAGGTCAGTGGTTTTTCCCATGAGATATTTCACATTGCCTTCTATTCTTTCATTTGTTTGGATCTGCTTAACAGCATCTTGATTTCTCATAAAGTCATTAGCTTCCATTTGCTCCAGTCTAATTCTGAAGGAATGGATCTCCTCAGCGAGCTTTTGAGATTCTTTCTCCATCTGGCAAATTCGACTTTTTAAGGCATTCTTCTCCTCATTGCCCTTTTGGGCCTCCTTTGCCATTTGAGTTAGTCTATTTTTTAAGGTGTTGTTCTCCTCAGTCAGGCTGTTGACCCTCATTTCATACTTTTCCTGCATCCTTCTCATTTCTCTTTCCAATTTTCCCTCCACTTCTCTTACTTGATTTTTAAAGTCCTTCTTAAGGTCCTCTATGGCCTGTAAAGTGCTCATATTTTCCTTTGGGGCTTTTGGAGTGGGTTTTCTGACCTCACAGTCCTCTTCCTGTTCTATGCTTCTATCCTCTTTGCCCCCAAATAGGAGTCTAATGTTTCAGTTTTCTGTTTAATGTGTTTCCTTTGCCTTGGCATATTGCCACTTAATTACTTGACTTTTGGGCTTGTTTACCATACTACGGCTCTGCTGCTACACAGGGGAATTTTCACCCCAAACGTGTAGGGGGGGCAACTTCCATTTCTGGAAGCTGGAAACTCCCCCATGACCTCCACCCCAGATCACAATTCAGATCCAGTGAGGTTAAAGCAAGAGCCATTACCCCCCCAAGACTGATTGCTGGATCTCCCTACAGTTCGAAGGCCAGGAGCTGGAGGTGCCTCTGAAAACTACAAAATGGAGTGTCTCCTCAACAGCTTCTAGCCCCCAGGGGAGGAAGCCTAGGGGTTCCCCAAATGCTGGTCCCAAAGTCCATAGTTCACTAACCTCTCACTTTGTCCTAGGCATGTCTATGTTGATATTTCTGGAATCACCACAGCTGCTGGTGTTTTGAGGTACCTCCAGCCGGCTGCAGGCCCTGCCGCCCTGGGGTTAAAACCTCGGCTCACAGACCTGGCCTCAGCTCCCTGCGCTCTGCGTGCTGTGCTGCCATCTCCCAGAGCCCTGTGTTGGTCCTTCCTGCAGGGCTGCTGGGCTGTCTTCAGCGGGAGGTTAGCTTCTCTGTGTCATTCTGTGGATGCTGGGGCTCCAGAAGTTGTTCAGAGTCCCCTTTTACATGGTTTGGAGGTAATCCGGGGGCAGAGTGGCTTGGATGAGCTGTTTCTACTCCGCCATCTTGGCTCCACCCCCCCACCCCCCCAGGTAATTTTTAAAAATGAAGAAACGGAGGCAAACAGGGTTAGGTGAATTGCTTAGAGTCACACAGCTAGTAGGTGTCTAAAGTCAGATTTGAAGTTGGAAAGACGAGTCTTTCTGAACTCCAGGCATTCTATCCATTGCACCACCTAGCTGACAATTTATGTAATACTTACATCCAAAGTATCAAATTGTTACTCCTGGCAGAATATCTACTGAAGTTGTAATATATTTCACTATATTTACAGAAATTTTCTGGATCTTAAAATTAATCTAAATCTATTCTCTAAATTAATCTCCCAAAATACATATTTAAGCATGGTACTTCATCCTTTTTTAAGGAAAAATGTAGCTTAGATTAGGTTTTATCATGCAATATCTGAAAAGTATCAGATTAAAAGTTATTTTTGCTCAAAATAAAATGAATTGTTTACAAATACTACCAGTATAACTATTATTATGACTACTAGTGGTAGTTGTTGTATTAGTAATAATAATAATAATAACAATAATAATAATAATAACAATAATAATAACAATAGAATTTGTAGCTCCTACTATTTGTGAGGTGCTGTGCTGAATGCTTTACAAAAGTTATCTTATTTGATCTTCATAAAATATTTGAGGGGTAGATGCAATTATTATCCCCGTTTTATATCTGAAGAAATTGAGGCAAATAGGGCTTAAGTGACTTGCCTAAGGTCACAAAACTATTAAGTGTTTGAGGCCAGATATGAACTCAAATCTTGTTGACCCTAGACCCAACACTATCCACTGCACCAACTAACTACCTAGGTGCCTAATAAATTCTTGTCTTAATAGGTAGTATGTTTAATGTTAGTATAATATCTTACCTTCATTATACATTTGTGATAAAGATTAAAAAAAGTTTTTTTTTTTCTAAATTAACATCCTCAGTTAATCAATCAATGAGCAACCATTTATCAAGCACCTATTGAGCACAAGGAATTGAGTCAAATGCTTGGAATATAAAGACAAATTCTTTGTCCTTGAGTAGTTTTTATTCATTAGTGGAAATCATATGTTCAAAGAAAATGTCAAGTAATTGTAAGCTGGGAGGAGGCACTAGCAGCTGGAAGGATTAGGAAAGACAGAAGGAGATGGCCTTTCTTAAAAGAAGTTAAACAGGGGGAGGAGCCAAGATGGCGGAGTAGAAACAGCTCATCCAAGCCACTCTGCCCCCAGATTCCCCTCAAACGATGTAAAAGGGGACTCTGAACAACTTCTGGAGCCCCAGCACCCACAGAACGACACAGAGAAGCTAAACTCCCGCTGAGGACAGCCCAGCAGCCCTGCAGGAAGGACCAGCACAGTGGTCTGGGACCTGGCAGCGTGCAGCAGGCAGAGTGCAGGAGCCGAGCTGAGCCAAGCCCAGGTCCACATGAGCCGAGGTTTTAGCCCCAGGGCGGCAAGGCCAGCAGCCACCTGGAGGAACCCCAGAACACCAGGAGCTGTGGAGACAACAGAATTATCAACATAGACTTGCCTAAGCCAAAGTAAGAGGTTAGTGTCCTATGGACTTTGGGACTGGTATTAGGGAATGCATCGGGTCCCTCCCCTGGGGGCTAGAAGCCGCTGAGGACAAACACCATTTTGTAGTTTTCAGAGGCAGATCCCGCTCCCAGCCTGCAAATTTGTAGGGAGATCCAGCAATCAGTCTTGGGGGGTAATCGCTCTTGCTTTAACCTCCCTGGATCTGGATTGTTATCTAGGGTGGAAGTCGTGGGTGGGTTTACAGGTTGCCAGAAACGGAAGTTGCCCCCCCACACGTTCGGGACGAAAATTCCTCTATCTGGCCTTAAAGCCATAGAGTGGCAACAAGCCCAAAAGTCAAGTAATTGAGTGGCAACATGCCAAGGCAAAGGAAACAGAAAAATGCAACCCTAGACTCCTATTTTGGGGGCATAGAGCGGGAAAAGGACTGTGAGGTCAGAAGTCCTGCTCCAAAAGCCCCAGGGGAAAACATGAGCGGGTTGCAGGCCATAGAGGACCTTAAGAAGGACTTTAAAAATCAAATAAGAGAAGTGGAGGAAAAATTGGAAAGAGAAATGAGAAGGATGCAGGAAAAGTATGAAATGAGGGTCAACAGCCTGACTGAGGAAAACAACACCTTAAAAAATAGACTAGGGGCGGAGCCAAGATGGCAGAGTAGAAACAGCTCTTCCAAGCCTCTCTGCCCCCAGATTCCCCACAAACTATGTAAAAAAGGACTGTGAACAACTTCTGGAGCCCCAGCACCCACAGAACGACACAGAGAAGCTAACCTCCCGCTGAGGACAGCCCAGCAGCCCTGCAGGAAGGACCAGCGCAGCAGTCTGGGAGCTGGCAGCGCGCAGAGCGCAGAGTGCAGGAGCCGAGCCGAGCCCAGGTCCGCATGAGCCGAGGTTTTAGCTCCAGGGCGGCAGGGCCAGCAGCCAGCTGGAGGAACCCCAGAACACCAGGAGCTGTGGCGATTCCAGAATTATCAACATAGACATGCCTAGGACAAAGTAAGAGGTCAGTGTCCTATGGACTTTGGGACCTGTATTTGGGGAATGCGTCAGCTCCCTCCCCTGGGGGCTAGAAGCCGCTGAGGAGACACGCCATTTTGTAGCTTTCAGAGGCAGGTCTGGCTCCCAGCCTACAAATCGTGGGGAGATCCAGCGATCAGTCTTGGGGGGTAATCGCTCTTGCTTTAACCTCCCTGGATCTGGATTGTGATCTAGGGTGGAAGTTGTGGGTGGGTTTACAGCTTGCCAGAAACGGAAGTTGCCCCCCACACGTTTGGGAAGAAAATTCCTCTAGCTGGCCTTAAAGCCATAGTGTGGCAACAAGCCCAAAAGTCAAGTAATTAAGTGGCAACATGCCAAGGCAAAGGAAACAGAAAAATGCAACCCTAGACTCCTATTTTGGGGGCATAGAGCAGGAAAAGGACTGTGAGGTCAGAAGTCCTGCTCCAAAAGCCCCAGGGGAAAACATGAGCGGGTTGCAGGCCATAGAGGACCTTAAGAAGGACTTTAAAAATCAAATAAGAGAAGTGGAGGAAAAATTGGAAAGAGAAATGAGAAGGATGCAGGAAAAGTATGAAATGAGGGTCAACAGCCTGACTGAGGAAAACAACACCTTAAAAAATAGACTAACTCAAATGGCAAAGGAGGCCCAAAAGGGCAATGAGGAGAAGAATGCCTTAAAAAATCGAATTTGCCAGATGGAAAAAGAATCTCAAAAGTTCACTGAGGAGATTTATTCCTTCAGAGTTAGACTGGAGAAAATGGAAGCTAATGACTTTATGAGAAATCAAGATGCTGTTAAGCAGATCCAAACAAATGAAAGATTAGAAGGCAATGTGAAATATCTCATGGGAAAAACCACTGACCTGGAAAATAGATCCAGGAGAGACAATTTAAAAATTATTGGACTACCTGAAAGCCATGATCAAGGAAAGAACCTAGAAATCACCCTTCAAGAAATTCTCAAGGAAAACTGCCCTGATGTTTTAGATCCAGAGGGCAAATAGAGGTTGAAAGAATCCACAGATCACCTCCTGAAAAAGATCCCAAAAAGAAAACTCCCAGGAATATTATAGCCAGGTTCCAGAATCCCCAGATCAAGGAGAAAAAACTACAAGCAGCCAGGAAGAAACAATTTCAATATTGTGGAAACACAATCAGAATAGCCCAGGACCTGGCAGCTTCTACACTGAGGGGTCGAAGGGCATGGAATGCGATATTCCAGAGGGCAAAAGAACTGGGAATGAACCCAAGGGTCACCTACCCAGCGAAACTGAGTATTTTGTTTCAGGGGAAAATATGGTCATTCAGTGGAATAGAGGACTTTCAAGCATTCTTGAGGAAAAAACCAGAGTTGAATAGAAAATTTGACATCCAGACACAAGAAGGAAGAGATGCCTGAGAAGGTAATCAGGGAAAAGAAATCAAAAGGAACTTATCAAAGTTGAACTATTAACTAAAAAAAAAAAAATATTTTATTTCTAGGGCTTTGCCATAATCAAATAAACTCCATACCTGTTCTCATCACCTCAAAAAAAAAAAAAAGTTGAACTATTTACATTCCTATATGGAAAAGCAATAACTGTGACTGATGATATCTTTCTCACTATGAAAATAATGGAAGAAGGGGGTGTGGTCACATGAATACATATGTGAATGTGTGTGTATATGGTTACAGTTATATATGGATAGAGGGCATAAGTTGAATTTGTTGGGAAGGGAGAATACTCAAGGGATGAAATTATGAGGTGAGAGAGGAAAGTGGCAAAAGGAGATGGGGAGAGACAGGGTAGTGTAAACTATCCCATGCAGAAGAAGCAAGGGGAAGTGGTTGCAAAAGAGGGAGATAATAAGGAAGGCTAAAAAGGCAAAACCACATTCACATTGAATTTGGTTCAGGGAGAAAATGATATACAAACTAAATGGGATATCTCAACCTGCAGCAGGATAGGGGGAAGGGGGATGGGAGGAGGGATGATGGATGGGAGGGCATCCTTGGGGTGAGGGGAGGTTGGAAGTACCCACTATAGAAGAGGGACAGGATCATGTAGGGAATGGACCAGGTGGAGGGTGGGATGAGTGGGAGGGAATTATAAGCAGCCTTGTACAATGTATCTACTATGATAATGTTTTGCATAGCTAGACATGTACAACATATACTCAATTACTTATCTCCCAAGAGGGAATGGGTGACAAGGGAGGAAGGAAATGGATCTGAAATCTGAGGTCGTAACATTAAATGTTTCAAATATATATAAATACTTTTATTAATACTCTTTTGCTTGTAATAGGGAGATAAGATGTGCAGGCATTGGGATGCAAAGACTCACCTTCCTCTAATGGAAAAGTCGATGGGGCTATGGGAGAAGGTATGGGAGAGAGCAGATTGGAGGAAGTGATATCTTGTGGGATTACTATTCTGGGAGGTTGGGTAGGGGAATAATGGGGGGAAAATGATTGTAACTCAAAATGTGATGGAAATGAATGTTGTAAAACAGAAGTTAATAAAGCATTTGTTTGTTTAAAAAAATTAAAAAAAAATAAAGGAAGTTAAACAGTCTAAAAGGAAGAGGCATTGGAGGAAGACATTCAGGGTAAGGGAGATAGTGTAATAGCATAATACTTGCATTAATCCTCTTCCCTCTCTTCTCTCAGTGTCACCAACCTACTTTAAATATTCTTCATCTCTTACTTAAATCATTGTAATAGCCTTCTAATTTTTATGCTTAACTCAAGTGTCTTCTTTCTTCAACCAATTATCTGTACTGTGGCCAAAGTGATAGCCCCAAAGTATGGGTATGACTATGTCACTTCCTTGCTCAAGAAATATCTGTGGTTTATTATTATCTCTATGAGAGGGATAGAGATAGACATAGATATAGACATAGACATAGACATAGACATAGATGTGTGTATGTATGTATGTGTGCATGTGCATATCCATATGTGTGTGCATATGTGTATATGCATGTGTGTATATGCATGTGTGTATACATGTGTATTTATGTGCATTCAAACACACATATATTTAAGTAAAATTATTTTTCCTTAATATATCCAGGTAGCTAAATAGCTCAGGGAATAAAGGTTTGGCCCTGGAGTCAGGAAAAACTCGGCTTAATTCTGCCCTCAGATACTACTAGTAGTGTGACTCTGGGTAAGTCATTTAACTTCTCATTGCCTTAATTCACTGGAGAAGGAAGTGATAAACCACTCCAATACTTTTACTAAGAAAATCCCATACAGGTTCACAAAGAGTTGGGCATGACTGAACACCAATAATAATTACTTTTGCCCAACAATTAAACCAAATAAAATTAACAAATTCAAACAAAGCAAAACAAAACACTTAATGAATGTATATATGTATGTATTTATATATGTATATAATAAACAAAATATATGACATTTTTTCTTTATTTTTAATTGTCATGGCAAGCAAAGAAAATAATTTTCAGGTAGCAAGTCTATTGGTTATGTATCAGGTTGTTCCCTGCTCTGTAGCCAGACCATGCTCAAAGACTTTTGGTTCAATAGATCTTCCATTTCAGGGGTAAAGGTTTTGAGAACCCTTGTTCTCCTCTACATCATGATGAGAGCTGGAAGAAGGAAGTTGTAAAGGTTTCTCAGATTATTATAGGCATAAAGCAAGGTAATAGATGCAAAGGCACTAAGTGAATTAAAGTTTCATATAAATTTAAGACATCATAGATGACTAAAATAGTATAGATTCATAAAAACAGCTTTTAACCGTTTCAAATATGACAAATGATTAAGTATCTTATTCCCTGGATGCTTTCTTGTGTTTCAAAAAGGAAAGATGCATTTAACTTCAAACACATCTCTTATAATTCATAATGGTAGGGGCAGAGCCAAAATGGTGGCGTAGAAGCAGGAAAACTCCCTGAACTCTCCCCATAACCACATCAGATCCCTATAAAAATGACTCTAAACAAACTTTAGGGCTACAGAAACCACAAAGTGACAGAGAGAAACAAACCTCCTGCAGAAAGTCCAGCAGACAGACAAAAAATTCCATTGCCGCTTGCTGGGAGCAGAGCCCAGCCCTACCTGAGCCCATGGTTTTAGGCTTAGGGTAGCCCAACCAGCCATGGCTAGAGGGATGTTGGCAGAGTAGATCACCAGCAGCTGTGACAGTTTCCAGAATTACCAACCCACAAATGCCAAGGACAGAGAGGTCAGCAGAGAATTTGGGAAGAGGAAGTCCAGGAGTGCAGTCCGGGTTCTGCCCCAGGAGGGAGAAGTGGATGAGGCATGGTGGCCACCACCTTGTAGCTGCTTCAGAGATCTTGGCCTGCAGGGTGTAGGGGGACTAAGAAACCATTCTGAGGAGAATTATCCCTTGCTTTAACCTCTTTGGATCTGAATGGCTATCTAGGGTGGAGGTCCTGGGGTGTGTGACCAGTGAGTCAGAGCATGTGGAGGCTTCAGGGAGGAAAGCTTTGGCAGTGAGAAAAACCCAGTAATTTGGGACAAAGCTATACTCTATAGAAGCAGAGTTCTACTGTGGCAAAATGCTCAAAAGTCAAGTAATTTACGGCAACATGAGCAAGCAAAGCAATCCACGTTGGGATTCCTATTCTGGAAATAAAGGATCAAAGGATGGAACAGTAGGAAGACAACAAAGTCAAAATTCCTGTACGAAAAGCTTCCAAGAAAAATGTGAACTTGTTATGGGCTATAGAGGAGCTTTAAAAGGATTTTGAAAACACAATAAGAGAACTGGAGGAAATATTGGGAAGGGAAATGTAAATGATGCAAGAAAATCATGAAAAGAGAGTCAACAACTTGACTGAAGAAAATAACACCTTAAAAATAGATCAACTCAAATGGGAAAAGAGGCTCAAAAAGCCAATGAGGGGAAGAATGCTTTATAAAGCTGATTTTGCCAGATGGAAAAAGAATCTCAAAGCTCACTGAAAAGATTAATTCCTTCCGATTTAGATTGGAGCAAATGTAAGCTAATGACTAAGAGAAATCAAGATACTATGAAACCGATCCAAACAAATGAAAAAGTAGAAAGCAATGTGGAATATCTCATTGGAAAAGCCACGCACCTGGAAAATAGATCCAGGAGAGATAATGTAAAAATTATTGGATTACCTGAAAGCCATGATCAAAGAAAGAACCTAGAAATCATCCTTCAAGAAACTGTCAAGAAAAATTGCCCTGATGTTTTAGAACCAGAGGGCAAAATAAAGGTTGAAAGAATCCACCAATCACCTCTTGAAAAATATCCCAAAAAGAAAACTCCTAAGAATATTACAGCCAGGATATGGAATTCCCAGATCAAGAAGAAAATATTATGAGCAGCCAAGAAGAAACAATTTGAATATTGTGGAAACACAATAAGGATAACTCATGTCCTGGCAGCATCTACCTTGAGGGACTGAAGGGCTTGGAATATGATATTATGGAGGCCAAAGGAGCTGGGGTTAAAACCAAGAATCACCTACCCAGCAAAACTGAATATCATGTTTCAGGGGAAAATATGGTCATTCAACAAAATAGAGGACTTTCAAGCATTCTTGATGAAAAAGAAACAGAGTTGAATAGAAAATCTGACATTCAGATACAAGAAGCAAGAGGATCATGAGAAGGTAAACAGGGAAAATAAATCATAAGGAACTTATCAAAGTTGAACTATTTACATTCATATATGGAAAAATGATAATTGTAACTTATGAAACATTTCTCAGTATGAGGATAGTTGAAGAGAATATAAATGTGTGTATATATATGTGTGTGTGTGTGTATTTATACATATATATGTACATATATATATGTACATACATATATGTCTATATAGGAGGGTATATGGGTGCATGAATACATACATGAGTTTGTGTATTTTTGTGTACAGATATACATAGACAGAGGGCACAGGAACACTTGAAGAGGAAGGGATGATACTTAAAAGCTGAAATTGAGAGGTGAGAGGGATATATAATGAGAGGAGAAGGGGAAAGACAGAATGGGGTAAATTATCTCATATAGAAGAGGTAAAGGAAAACTTACAATGGAGAGGAAGAACAGAATTGCAAACGGAAATGGAACAACCTTATTTTTATTGAATTTGGCTTGGGGGAGGAATGACATAAACATTAAATAGGATATCTCACCCTAAAGGAGAGTAGGGGGGAAGGAGGGGGGGATGATGGATGGGAGGGGAGGTTGGGGTGGAAGGAAGTTAGAAGCACACACTTTTGGAAAGGGACAGGGTCCAAGTAGAGGATAGAACAAGTGGGTGGTGGGATAGGATGGAAGGAAATATAATCAGTCTTTTACAATATATCCACTATGGAAAAGTTTTGTTTAGCTACTTGTGTACAACCTATATTGAATTGCCTATATTCTTAGTAAGGGTGGGTGATGAGGGAGGAAGGCGAAGAATCTAGATTTCAAAGTTTTAAAATAAAATTCTGTCCTGCATCTGAAGGATGCTTTTAAAAATCTTGTCAAGCAAAATTTGATTAGTAGCATCAATTATCTCGGAATATACCTGAATGCCAATTCTGTCTGAAGCATGAGTGCAAATGGATCACTTAATGAGTAGCATAGTTCTTTTTTGTTAGCAAAAAAGGAAGCTTTCCAAGCAGGAAGGTGAATTTTAAAATTTGGATGATAAAGACTTTTTTTTTAAACAACAGAGAAATGGGTTTCTAAAAATCAGGCCTGATCTTGAAGTATATTAGAGTGTCAATGTTGGAGAATTTAGCTGAAGAAAATGCAGAACAGCTTTCTTTAACTCCCTGAGGCAGATGGGAACTTTTCATTCATTCATTCATTTAGCAGGCATTTTTTTTTTAATTTTGAGTTCCAAATTCTCTTCCTCCATCAAACCCCACCCCTACCAATTGAAAAGGCAAGAATATCACAGAGATGTTAATGTTTTCAAACATGAATTTTAAAAAGATTTTTCTTTTAGGGACAGAGTCAAAGGAGAAAATAGAGTAAGTGCAGGATGGGATAAGATAGAGGGAAAGCATAACTATACATGTACAACCTATATTGAATTGCTGAGAAGAAAAGAAAAAAATCTGGAACTCAAAGTTTTAAAAGCAAATGTTTGAAAAAATTGTTTTTTACATGCAACTGGGAAATAAGATATACAGGCACTGGGGCATAGAAATCCAACTTGCCCTACTAGAATGTTGGGGGAGGGGGAAGGATGGGTGAGGATATAAGAGAGAACAGATTTGGGAAAGGGATATTCAGTAGGCTATTTTGGGGTGAGGGTAGGGGAAAGACAGGGAGAAATATCTGTAACTCAATATCTTGTGGAAATGAATGCTAAAAACTAAACATAAAGAAATAAATTGAAAAAAGAAAGAAAAGATTAAAAAAATAATAATTCACAATGGTAATTTTGTTAGTTTTGCTTAACCAACCTTTGTTGGAGTGGTTCCAGAGCATTAGTTCTAGATTCCTGAAACTTTTTTTTCATTTTGCACTGGACTATGGATAAGATTATTTTCCACTTAATTCTATTACCTTTCTAAAGCTATTCCCTGCAGCATTACTAGCATATCTACAGTCTTTGTTGTTGGTACAGCCTCTCAGCACCAAATGTTTCCGAAGCATCCTACTCACTTCTTTACATTCCAGATAATGAAAAAAGGAATATAAGGTCTGGCTGTTTCATTCCTTTATGGCAGATATTTTTGTTTTGAAGATGTGTAGTTTCTATTACAGTATCCAGTATGTGTATATTCAGTAAATAAAAATTTATGATGGTTTATGTCAAATAGAAGCCATAATTAATGTTCTTCCTATGGCAGTGTTAGAGACATGGAGAATATAAAGAGATTTACTGAGAATAAAAATGCAAGTTATTTTTTGAAGCACTATCAAAATAGATTTTTTCATCCTGGATACCTTTTTTGCAGGTAGTTAATAAGAAACATTTGCAATTTAGAAGAAAATGAATTTTTTTTATTTTAGGTTCATAGAATCAAGAAAGAAAACCCATTCTTTTGAGCTTGAAGAAAATGATATGATTACATTACACTTGGATAATTCAAACTTAGTTGCTTTAAACGTCCAAATTGGACAGTCTTCCAAAAGTAATGAACAGATCCATTTGACATTTTCTAGAAAAAGGATTGACTTAAAAGTAAGGAATAATTTAACTTGAGGGCATTTGAAAGACATTACTATGAATTATTACCAATTTACACTGAGAATAGATATGTTTTGTAATTCAGTTTTTCTTATATGTGTGTGTATGTATATGTATGTGTATGATATTTCTAAAAATAGAAAAGTATATAAATCAAAAATTCAAACTAGATAACCATATGAGCATACAATAAAAATTGTTGACTGGCTTAACAAAAACCATATTTGGTAACTATGACTAGCTAAATTTATATCATTTTAGTGTTCACTCTCACTTGCAGGTATTAAAGATTAATGAGGGATGAAACAATATTTTTACCTTTCATAACTGATTTTGCACAAAGAGGAATAATAACAAAATTACTTAATCAGGTGTTGTCTTATAAATCTTTATGAAACACCTCCAAATCAGGTTTGGTTTTTTATGTTTGTTTGTTTTAAATGAATGTATGAGGGCTGCTAGAAGGGAGCAGGGCCCTTAGGAATAATAGGTGGGTACATGGATAGTATGCAACCTAGGAATGGCTAGTGTTCTCCACCTCCTACTAACTACCACAGAGCTGAATTAAATGAGTGAAAAGGTCATTTGATGTACTGCCTTCCTGAGGCCATTATGTCTCTAGACATTTCTCTTTTTATTTCTATGCTTCTAACTACTTAATATAGTGCTAGGTACTCTGTGGGTGCTTAATATTTACTGAATCCTATGCACACAGGAGGCCTCCTATGAATATTTTATGATGCAGCTCCTGATGATAATAATGACAGAAATGTTTATTTAAACAAAGAAACCCTTTTACAGGGAAAAGAAAGGAAGCTGAGCATTAACATTGATATTAATGCTTAAAATCCTGGGGTTGTAATAGAGTTCCCGCCTCGTTTTTTTTTTTTTCTATAACAAAATGAATTGCTTCAAAGTCATGGTAATAAGTAATTTAAAAAACTGGCAGCCAGCACCTGTCACATAAAAAAGCTTTCTTTCTTATCTTTCAAATGTTAAATGCTTTGAGTATGGAAAAATAAGTTACACAAAATAGAATTCCTCATCTTTCCTCTCAAACATTCCCCTTGTCTCAACTCAGTCATCATAGTTCAGACAATCACTACCTGGGAAGCAATATGGTACAAGAAAAAGAGCTCAGCTCTTTCCCACCTCTCAAGATGGCAGACCAAAAGCCACCCAAGGAAAAGAAGGTCAAAAAGGAAAATAAAGAAAAAAAAAGGATGATGTAGCTGAAAAGGCCAAAAAGTCTCAAAAGCATTGCAGTCGGAACCCCGTCCTGGCCTGAGGGATCAGTAGATACTCCAGGTCTGCCATGTATTCCCGGAGAGCCAGGTACAAGCAGAAATATGCTGCCCCCAAAACCCAGATTGAAAGGAAGAAGAAAGACAAAGTGCCTGCTACTATCTCAAAGCCTGTTGGTGGTGATAAGAATGGAGGAACTCGAGTGGTAAAGATTTGCAAAATGCCTAGGTATTACCCTACTGAGGATGTGCCTAGAAAGCTGCTAAGTCATGGCAAAAAGCCCTTTAGCCAGCATGTGAGGAGACTTCGAGCTAGCATCAAGCCCAGTCCGGTTCTGATCATGCTCACTGGCCACCACAGGGGCAAGCACGTGGTTTTCCTAAAGCAACTGGCTAGTGGCTTGCTACTGGTGACTGGACCTCTGACCATCAACCGTGTTCCTTTGAGAAGGACCCATCAGAAATTTGTCATTGCCACTTCTACCCGAGTTAACCTTTCAGGTGTGAAAATTCCCAATCATCTTACTGATGCTTACTTCAAGAAGAAGAGGCTCCGTAAACCTAGACACCAAGAAGGAGAGATTTTTGACACAGAAAAAGAGAAATACGAGATTACAGAGCAGCACAAGGCCTATCAGAAAACAGTAGACTCTCAGATCCTACCCCAAATCAAGAAAATTCCTCAGCTACTTGGCTACCTGCGTTCTGTCTTCTCTCTCTCCAATGGAGTTTATCCTCACAAACTGGTGTTATAAATGCCTTGCAGAGAACACTTATTAAAATATTTGCAATAGTTAAAAAAAGAAAGAAAAAGAGCTCAGAGTTTAGAGACATCAGATCTGTTCTCAAATTCCAGCTCTTAGTGACAATCTTAGTGAAATGGATGAATATTCAGAAAAATACAAGTTGCCAAGGTTAACTGAAGAGGAAGTGAATTACCTAAAGAACCCCATCATAGAAAAAGAAATCAAACAAGTCATCAATGAACTCCCTAGGAAAAATTCCCCAGGGCCAGATGGGTTTACTAGTGAACTCTATCAAACATTTAAAGAACAATAATATAATTTAAAGAAAATTATAGACCAATTTCCCTCATGAATGCAAAAAAATTAAATAAAATATTAGCTAAAAGATTGCAACAACTTATCATAAGGATAATATACTTTGATCAGGTAGAATTTATTCCAGGAATGCAAGATGGTTTAATATTAAGAAAACCATCAGTATAATCGATCATATTAACAAAAAAACTAGCAGAAAGCACACGATTATCTCAATAGATGCAGAAAAGGCTTTTGACAAAGTACAACATCCATTTCTACTAAAAACACTAGAAAGTAGAGAAATAAATGGAGCCTTCATTAAAATAGTAGACAGCATCTATTTGAAAACATCAGCAAGTATTATATGCAATGGGGATAAACTAGAAGCATTTCCAATAAGATCAGGAGTGAAACAAGTGTGTCCACTATCACCCCTCTTATGCAATCTGGTACTAGAAACGTTAGCAGTAGCAATTAGAGAAGAAAAATAAATCAAAGGAATCAAATTAGGCAAAGAAGAGAACAAGCTATCACTCTATGCAGATGATATGATGATATACTTGAGAATCAAGTGAAAAACTACTTGAGATGATAAATAAGTTTGGCAAAGTTGCAGGATATAAAATAAACCCACATAAATCCTCGGCATTCCTATATATATAATGAAATTCAACAGCAAGAGATAGAAAGAGAAATCCCATTTAAAATCACTGTAGACATTATAAAACATTTGGAAATCTACCTGACAAAACAAACCCAGGAACTATATGATCACAACTACAAAACACTTCTCACACAAATAAAATCAGAGTTAACTAATTGTAAAAAAAATCAATTGCTCATGGCTGGGCCAATTTAATATAATAAAAATGACAATTTTACCAAAACTGAATTATATACTTAGTGCCATACCAATCAATTTACCAAAAAACTACTTTATAGAGTTAGACAAAAGAGTAACAAAATGTATTTGGAAGAACAAGTGGTCTAGAATATCAAGGGAATTAATGAAAAGAAATGCTAGGGAAGGTGGACAAGCTATACCGGATTTTCATCTGTATTATACAGCAGCAGTCATCAAAACTGCTTTGTACTGGCTGAGGAAGAGAGTAGTGGATCAATGGAATAGATTGGGTGCACGAAATCCAGTAATTAATGAGTATAGTAATCCATTGTTTGATAAACCGAAAGACCCCAGTTTTGGGGATAAGAATGCAGTATTTGACAAAAACTGCTGGGAAAACTGGAATACCATATGGCAGAAACTGGGCATAGACCATTATCTAACACCATATACCAAAATCAAGTCTAAATGGGTGCATGATCTAGGTAGATAGGACGATACTGTAAGCAATCTGGGAAAGCAAGGAGTAGTTTACCTGACATATTTCTGGAGAGGGGAAGACTTTAGCACCAAACAAGTATTAGAGAGCATTGTAAAATGCAAAGTTGATCATTTTGATTACATCAAATTGAAAATCTTCTGTACAAACAAAGCCAATGTAATCAAGATCAAGAGGGAGGTGGGAAATTGGGAAAGAATTTTTACAAACTATGTCTCTGATAAAGGACTCATTTCTAAAATATACAGAGAATTGAGTCAAATCTATAAGAATACAAGTCATTCCAGAATTGATAAATGGTCAAAGGATATGAACAGGTAGTTTTCAGAAAAGAAATTAAAGATACCTATAAGCATATGAAGAAATGCTCTAAATCACTATTGATTAGAGAAATGCAAATCAAAACAACTCTGAAGTACCACAACTATCCAGTCAGATTCGCTAAAATGACAAAACAGGAAAATGAAAAATGCTGGAGAGGATGTTGGCAAATTGCAACACTAATACATTGCTGGTGGAGTTGTGAACTTATCCAACCATTCTGTAGGGCAATCTGAAATTATGACCAAAAGGCTATAAATAATTTCATACCCTTTGACCCACCAATACCACTTCGGGGGTTATATCCCAAAGAGATCATAGAGGAGGGAGGAAGACCCATATGTACAGAAATATTTATAGCAGCCCTTTTCATGGTTGCAAAGAATTGGAAACTAAAGGGGTGCCCATCAATTGGGGAATGGCTAACCACACTGTGGTATATTCATGTAATGGAATATTATTTTGCTATAAGAAATGAGGAGGAGATGTTTTTCATATTTAACTTGAGAGGCTTATACAAACTGATGCTGAGTGAGAAGAGTAGAACCCAGAGAAATTTGTATGCAATCACAGACACAACATATGTGTGATGACCAACTATGACAGACTGTACTCTTCTCAGCAATGCAGTGATATAAGTCAATTCAGTAAGACTCATCAAGGAGAGAGATGCGTACATCCAGAGAAATAACTAGAAAGAACTGAGCTTGAATACTGATGGAAGAAAACTAATTGATACTTTTTCTTTTCATTGTTTGGTTTTATTTCTTCTTTACCATTTTTCATCCCATCTAGTACAATACGCCTTTGGAACTTGACTAATGTCTATTGTGAAAGTATTTGCAGATCCTATACTGGACTATATTTAGTTGTGCGGGGTGGGGGTGGGAGGGAAGGGAAATTTGAAACTCAAGGAACTATGGAATTGAATCTTGTAAACTCAAAATAAACAAATAAATTTAAAAAACAATAAAATAAAATAAATTTTAAAAAAAGAAATAAGATGTGAAAGAAAAAAATGTGCTTCCAACTTGTCTCTCCCCTAGCCTGCCATCCCTTCCATCACCTCCCTCTCATCCTTTCCCCACCTACTCTACTGTAGGGTGAGATACACTATTTAGTGTCTATGTCATTCCCTCCCTGACCCAAATTCAATGAGAATAAGGTTGACCCACTCTCTTTTGCCTTCCTGTTCTTCCCCTCCATTATAACCATTTTCTCTTGCCTCTTTTATATGAGATAGTTTACCCCAAAATGTCTCTCCCCATCTCCTCTCATTATATTCCTCTTTAACCTCTCAATTTCACTTTTCAAGAATCATCCCTTTATATTAAATTGGTTCTGTGCCCTCTATGTATACCTGTAAACATATATACACACATTCACATATGCATTCATATGCCCATATAACCTCCTATATAGACATATGTATACATTGCTCTTCCCTTCAGCTATTTTCATATTGAGAAAAGTTTCATTAATTACAGTTATCATTTTTCCATGTAGGAATGTAATTAGTTCAACTTTGATAAGTACCTTATGATTTCTTTTCCCTGATTACCTTCTCATACTTCTCTTGCTTCTTATATCTGAATGTCAAATTTTCTGTTCAACTCTGGTTTTTTTCATTAAGAATATTTGAAAGTCAGGGGGCAGAGTCAAGATGGCAAGAGGAGAAACAGCATCTCTATGCAGTTCTGGGTACCCCCAATTCCAATTTATATAAAAGGAGACTCTAAAGAAACTTTGTAGCTACAGAACCCACAAAATGAGACAGGAAGCTAACCTCTGGCTAAGGACAAGCCAGCAGCCCATCTGGGGAAAGCCACCACAGCACCCAGGGAGCAAACTCCAGCCCCATGTGAGCCAGAAGTTTTAGCCACAGGGTGGACCTGAACAGCAGCTGGTGGGAGGGACTCCAGAACACCAGCAGCTGTGGTGTTTCCAGAATTATCAAGACATAGATGTCAAGGACAAAGTGATAAGTAAGTGCAGTATGGACTTTGGGACCAACACTTGGGAGTGCTTAGCTTTTGCCCCCAGGGAGATAAGCCTCTGAGACTCCTGCAGACTGTGGGGGGACCAGGCAATCAGTCTGGGAGACAAGAGCTCTTGTTTTAACCTGCTTGGATGTAGATTGCAGTCTAGAGTGCAAGTCTCGGGGTGTGTGACCAGCTTGCCAGAGCATGTGGAAGCTTCAGAGAAGGCACCCAGCTAATATCTCCAACAGCTGAGAAAACCCCAACGTTTGGGAGGAAGCCCCCCTGTCTGGAGGCAGTGTCCTACTGTGGCAAAAAGCCCAAGGGTTGAGTGACTGAGTGGCAAGGCAACATGAGTAGGCAAAGGAAGCAAAATAAACAGAGCACCCCATCTTTACACTCCTACTTTGGTGACAAAAAGGATCAAAGCATGGAAGGAAGACAATGAAGTCAGAAAACCGGCACCAAAAGCTTCCAAGAAAAATAGGAGCTGGTTAAAGGCCATAGAGGACCTTAAGAAGCAGATGAGAAAAGTAGAGCAAAAATTGGGGAGAGAAATGAGAATGATGCAAGAAAACTAAGAAAGGAGAGTCAAGAGCCTGACTGAGGAAAATAACACCTTAAAAAATAGACTAACTCAAATGACAAAAGGGACTCAAAAAGGCAATGAGGAGAAGAATGCCTTAAAAAGCCCAATTTGCCAGATGGAACAAGAATCTCAAAAGCTCAGTGAGAAGAATCACTCCTTCAGAATTAGACTGAAGCAAATGGAAACTAGCGACTTTATGAGAAATCAAGAAGCTATTAAGTAGATCCAAACAAATTAAAGAATAAAGGCAATGTGAAATATCTCATGGGAAAAACCACTGACCTGGAAAATAGATCCAGGAGAGATAATCTAAAAATTATTGGACTACCTGAAAGCCATGATCAAAGAAAGAATCTAGAAATCATCCTTCAAGAAATCCTCAAGGAAAATTGCCCTGATATTTTAGAACCAGAGGTACAGGTTGAAAGAATCCACCAATCACCTCCTGAAAAAGCTCCCAAAAAGAAAACTGCTAGGAATAACGTAGGTAGGTTCCCGAATTCTCTCTCCCATATATTCTCCAATACACCCTTTGACTTCTGTGCCCCAATGCCCGTATATCTTATTTCCAATTTAAATGTAAAACAGTATGAATAATAATATTTATATATTTTTAGATATTTGATTTTAAAACTTCAAATTCCAGATTCGTTCCCTTCCTCCCTTGTCACCCATCCTTACTGGGAAGATAACCAATTCAGTATATATTGTACATGTGTAGCTATGCAAAACATTCTCATAGAAGATATAGTTTAAAAGTCTGACAATATTTCCCTCCCTCCTATCCCAACTACCTTTCTACTCTCTACTTTAATCCTTTCTGTTTTCAAAAGTGGGTGCTTCCAACTTCCCTCCCAACCAGCCTGCTTTCCCTTTCATCATCCCCCCACTCATTCCTTTCCCCCCCTACCCTTCTGTAGTGTGACATATCCTATTTAGTATGTATGTCATTCTCTCCATGAGCCAAATTCAATAAGAGTAAGATTTTGCCTTTTTGCCTTCCTGTACTTCCCCTCCATGGTAACCATTTTCCCTTGTCTTTTCGACATGACATAGTTTACCCCATTCTATCTCTACACATCTCCTCTCATTATATTCATCTCCTAACTCTTAATTTCACCTTTTAAGTATCATACCTTCCCGTTAAATTTAACCTGTGCCCTCTATCTATGTATACCTGTAAACATATATACACACAGTCACATATGTATTCATATGTCCATATATCCGTCAACTATTTTCACACTGAGAAAAGTTTCATCAGTTACAATGATCTTTTTTCCATGTAGGAATGTAAATAGTTCAACTTTGCGAAGTTTCTTAATTCTTTTTCCTGTATAGCTTCTCATGCTTCTCTTGCTTCTTGTATCTGACAATCAAATTCTCTATTCAACATTGTTTTATTCTTTTCATTAAGAATGCTTGAAATTAGGGGCGCCTAGGTGGCGCAGTGAGTAGAGCGTTGGGCCTGGAGTCAGAAGGACCTGAGTTCGGGTCTGGCCTCAGACACTTAACACTCACACAAACAAAAACCTAGCTGCGTGACCTTGGGCAAGTTACTTAAACCCAATTGCCCTCCAAAAAGCAAAAAAAAAAAAAAATGCTTGAAAGTCCTCTATTCCACTGAATGAACATATTTTATCCTGAAACCTGATACTCAGTTTTGCTGGGTAGGTGATTGTCAGTTTTAATCTCAGCTCCTTTGCCCTCCAGAATATCATTTCCCAAGCCCTTTGATTCCTCAGTGTAGAAGCTGCCAGACACTGTGCTATCTTAATTATGTTTCCACAATATTCAAATTGTTTCTTCCAGGCTGTTTGTAATATTCTCTCCTAGATTTTGGAATTCTGGAAATTGGCTAAAATATTCCTAGGAGTTTTCTTTTTGGGATCTTTTATAGGAGGTGATCAGTGGATTCTTTCAACCTCTGTTCTGCCCTTTGATTCTAAAACATCGGGCCAATTTTCCTTGAGAATGTTTTGAAGGATGACTTCTAGGTTCTTTCTTTGATCATGTCTTTCATGTAGTCAAATAATTTTTAAATTATCTCTCCTGTTTAACAGCATCTTGATTTCTCATAAAGTCACTAGCTTCCATTTTATCCTATGTAATTCTAAAGGAATGCTCCTCTTCAATGAGCTTTTGAGATTCTTTTGTCCATCTGGTAAATTTGGCTTCTTAAGAATTCTTCTCCTCATTGCCTTTTTGAGCCCCTTTTGTCATTTGAGTTAGTCTATTTCTAAGGTGTTATTTTCCTCAGTCAGGGTTTTGAATCTCATTTCATAATTTTCTTGCATTGTTTCCTTTTCTCTTCCCAATTTTTTCCTCCACTTCTCTCATTTACTTCTTATAGTCCGCTACGGCCTGTAACTAGCCTGTATTTTTCTTTGAAGCTTTCAGTGCAGGAGTTCTGACTTCACCATCTTCTTCCTGTCCCATGCTTTGATAGTTTTGTTGCCAAAATAGGAGTGTAAAGAAGGGTTGCTCTGTTTATTTTCCTTCATTTGCCTGCTCATGTTGCCACTCAATCACTTGACCCCTGGACTTTTTGCCAAGGTATGACTTTGCCATCAGACAGGGGAGCTTCCTCCTAAATGCTGGGGTTTTCTCAGCTGCTGAAGGTATTACTTGGTTGCCCTCTCCGAAGCCTCCAAATGCTCTGGCAAGCTGGTCACACACCCCAGGACCTCCACCCTAGGCAGCAATCCAGATCCAAGCAGGTTAAAGCAAGAGTGATTACCCCTCAGACTGATAGCTTGGTCCCCCACACTCTGCAGGCCTGGAGCTGAAGCTGCCATGTGTGGACTGCTTCTTGCCCTGAGGGCAAAGGCCAACTGAACTCCCAAATACTGGATCCCAAAGTCCACACTGCTCTGACCTCTCACTCTGTCCTTTGCATCTATGTGGTCATAATTCTGGAAACTGCCACAGCTGCTGGTGATCTGAAGTCCCTCCATCAGGTTGTTGATCAGTCCTGCCCTGGAACTAAAACCTACAGGTCTTGTAGGGCTGGGCTCAGCTTCCAGAGCACTGTGCTGGTCAAATACTGCTGGCCTGCCAGTCTGTTCTCAGTGGGATGTTAGCTTCTCTGTGTCATTTTATGGGTTCTGTAGCTTCAAAGTTTGTTCAGAGTCCCCTTTTACATGAATTGGGAGATATGCAAGCCAGAGACCTGTGGAAGTCCTGTTTCTCCTCCACCATCTTGACTCTGCCCTTCCCCTCTTTTTTAAGCTTTGTATTAAAAACTCAACTTGAGGGATCCTTTCAGGATGTTTGTCCAAGTGCATTTAGGAGTGTTTACCTTGTGCACTGGGATTGCCATTTATAATTCTACAGTATACTAATATCCTGCTGCCTCCTGAAATTTGATGAAAATCTATAGATGGGTCTTTTCCTAGAAATAGAATCCGGAGTAAATAGCAAATGACTTTAAATGCTTTTCATATGTTTGATTGATAATTTTTGTCCTTACTTCACATGCATTTTGGAAATGGGCAGGGAATCTCTTCCAGACTGAGGCCTTATGACAAAGTAATCATGGTAAGATATCCAATGCAGTGACTATATTGGATGATATAAGCAGCATTTTGTTGTATTAGTAAATTCCTACCTCTCTGCTACACCATGAGGAGGAAGTTATATTTTATTATCTGTTCTCTGTGATGTTTCTCCTTTTCATTTTGCCTTGCTTTGTTACTTATCAATCAACAAGGGCTTATTAAGAGGCTAATAAATTTTAGAACTGTGGTAGGTGTTGATAACCAAGGATGAAACAATCTCTACTCATAAGGTATTAACATTCTAATAAGAAAGGCATTCTTAAATATATAAGGACTAAATTTAAAGATAATAACATGAATTACAATATTAATACATACAAAACATTCAAATACAAGGTTATCTGGGAGGGAGGACGCTAACAGATCAGAAAAGGTTTCACAGGGAAGATAGTGCCTGGGATCTAAATTAGAGTAAGTCTCTTGGGAGGAAGAGAGGGACTGTGGGACAGAACTGAGGAGGGAACACATTCCAGTGATAGAGTACAGAGTGGAAATGAATGGAGATGGGAAGTGAAAGATGGGGTGTCACGTGTGAGGAATATAGAGGACAGTTTGGTTAAATCACATATTGAAGGAGACCAAGTAATGTCCAACAAGGCTGGAAAGATAGGTAGAGTCAGGTTGTGGCAGTCTTTAAAATTAAACACAGGAGTTTGTGTTTTATTATTATTTATTTGTATATATGCCTATGGCTTGATTTGAATGAACTCAAGACTTAATGACCCCCAACTCCATCATTCAATCCACTGTATTGTTTTCTTGAAGATAGAAAGTGTAAACTCTGACAAGCATTGGATATGTGGCGTACAAGATAATATCAAGATTACAAACCTGGGAGATTAAAATAATCATGGCACTTTTAACAGAAATAGAAAAGTTTAGAAGAGAGAAAGATTTGGGGAAAAGAAAATGAGTTCAGATTTTATTTTATTTCATTTTATTTTATTTCCTTTTTGGAGGGCAATTTGGGTTAAGTAACTTGCCCAAGGTCACACACCTAGTTTTGTGTGTGTGTGTGTGTTAAGTGTCTGAGGCCAGATACGAACTCAAGTCCTCCTGATTCCAGGGCCAGTGGGCTACTCATTGTGCCCCCTAGCCACCCCATGAGTTCAGATTTTGACATGTTGCACTTAAGATTTTCAAGGACATTCAATTTGACAGGCTAACAGGCAAGTAGTTTTATAGAAGTAAAACCAAGTGGAGAGACTAAGGCTGGATCCATGCATCTATACACATATGCATGCATATATGCATACATACATAGATATGAAGCAATATTTTTTTGTATTATGTATCTGAGAATCATCTACATGGGTTGATCTCCCACTTCATGATCTTTTCACTTCTATTGCTGAAATTATTGTATATAGCATTATGTTGGTTCTGTTTATTTCACTCTGAATCAGTTCATGCAAATATCCTCATGGTTTCTCTTCATTCCCCATATTCATATTCATGACTGTAAATGGTACATAAAATTGAATATCATCCAAGTTCAGATAATAGCATCCTACAAATAAATGGTCATTAAAAGTCCTAGCAGAATCAAAATGGCATGGACACTACATCGGGTTTAGTATTACAAGATCATGAGATTTTGAGCTAGAAGGGACTTAAGAAATCACCTACTTCAGGGGGTGGAGCCCAAGATGACAAAGTAAAACCAGGAACTTGCTTGAGCTCTCCCCAAAACCCCTCCAAAAATCTGCAAAAAATGACTCTAAACAAATTCTAGAGCTACAAAACCCACTAAATGATAGAGTGAAAAACATTTCCAATCTGAGACAGCCTGGAAGTCTGACAGAAAGGGTCTATTGCATCAGGCTGGGAGCACAACATAGTACAGTGTGGGCCACACTGGCATAGAAGGGGCTGGAGAAGGCCTCAGGGGAATGAATCACTAGCATCTGTGTCAGTTTCCAGACTTTTTAACCCACAAACACTAAAGAAAGCATGGTCATTGGGAAAACTCTGTGGGATCTAGGTGCTGGGCTTCAGCCCCAACCCTGGGGCAACAGAGGTGGTGGAGGCAATGGCAGTAGCAGAGTAGCAGCAGCAGCAACAGCTTCTTCTGGGGCCCTTGGCTCATAGAAAGTTGGGAATCAAGCAGATGATACAAAACTCCTGAAACCTGGGACAATACACCCACCCCACCCAACCCCCACTCCCAATGGAAGCAGACAAAAAGTTAGAAAGTCAAGTATTTGGTAGGGAAGATGAATAAAAAGCACAAAAACTCACACTATAGAATCTTACTTTGGTGAGAAAGGAAATCAAAACATACAACCAGAAGAAGATAAAAAAGTCAAAGTTCCTACATCAAAAGCTTCTAAGAAAAAGATGAATTGGTCACAGGCCATGGAGGAACACAAAAAGACATTGAATATCAAGTAAGAAAAGTAGAGGAAAAAATCAGAAAGGAAGTGAAAGTGATGCAAGAAAATCATGAAAAATGATTCAACAGACTGCTAAAAGAGGCATCAAAAAATAATGAAGAAAATAACACCTAAAAAATACTAGCCCAGATGGCAAAAGAGATCCAAAAAGCCAATGAGGAGAATACCTTAAAAAGCATAGAGAGACAAATGGAAGAGGAAGTCCAAAAAGTCACTGAAGAAAATAATTCCTTCAAAATTATAATAGAACCAATGGAAGCTAATGAATTTATGAGAAGTCATGAAATTATAAAAGAGAACCAAAATAATGAAAAAATAGAAGACAATATGAAATATCTCATTGGAAAAACTGACCTGGAAAATAAGGCCAGGAGAGATCATTTTTAAATTATAACGCTATCTGAAAGTTATGATAAAAAACAGCCTAGACATCATTTTTTTTTCTAGTTTAACATAAAATGAGGCATTATTGCTTTATTGAAATTAGTACCGGAGTGACAGTATGAAGGTCATAGTGTGTGTTCTCTTTGATTTGGTGATGAATAAGTTGATGTCAGCTATTTCTTTTTTTTTTTTTAATTAATTTATTAGTTTAGTTTCA
>WOXC01009140.1:0-102920 GCA_011680675.1 Gymnobelideus leadbeateri
AAATTTTCTCCTTATCTTTTCTCAAATTCTATTCACCTCCTTAACTTCTTTGTCTCTTTTATGGTTAAGTTTATCTAGTTCTGAGAGAGGGAGGCTGAGGTCCCCCACTAGTATAGTTTTGCTGTCTATTTCTTCCTGTGACTCCATTAACTTCTCTTCTAAGAATTTGGATGCTATATCACTTGGTGCATGTATGTTCACTATTGATATTACTTCATTGTCTGTGATATCTTTTAGCACATTGCAGCTTCCTTCTTTATTGCTTTCAATTAGATCTTTAATTTTAGATTAATTTAGATCTTAGAATTTAATTAGATTTGCTTTTTATTTTTCTGAGATCAGGATTGCTACCCCTGATTTTTTTTTACTTTAGATGAAGCATATTCTGCTCTAGCCTTATACCTTTACTCTCTGTTTATCTCTATGCTTCAAATTTGTTTCTTGAAAACAACATATTGTAGATTATGGTTTTAATCCACTCTGGTATCCACTTCCATTTTATTGGAGAGTTCATCTCATTCCCATTCACAGTTATGATTATTAACTATGTCTTTCTCTCCATCCTATTCCCCACCCCTCATTTATGCTTTTCTCTCTCCTTTCTCTCTTCTTCCTCTCTAGTGTTTTCTTCTGACCATTGCCTCCCTCAATCTGCCCTCCCTTCTATCAGCCATCCTCCCTTTCTTTCCCCTTTCTCCTCCTACTTCCTATAGCATAAAATGCATTTCTATACCCAACTGAGTATGTATATTATTCCCTCTTTGAGCCAAATCTGGTGAAAGTAAGGTTCAAACAATGCTTGCCTCCCTCCCTTTTTTTTACCTCTACTCTAACAGGTCTTTGCACTCTTTTTGTGATGTAATTTACCCTTTTCTGCCTCCTCTTCCTTTCCTCTTCTCCCAGTACAATCTTTTTTAATTAATTTATTTCTTTATCATAACATCACATCAAAGTCAACTTAAACCCACACCTTCTGTCCATATATACCCCCTTCTAAATGGCATAATAAAGATACAATTCTCAAGAGTTACATGTATCATCTTCCCATGGTAGGGATGTAAATGGTTAAACTTTATTGAATAACATGGGGTTTTTTCTTTCCTGTTTACCTTTTTATGAGTCTTTGGAGTCTTATATTTGAAGATCAGATTTTCTGCTCAGCTCTGGTTTTTTTTATCAGCAAAGTTTGGAAGTGCCATATTTCATTGAACATCCATCTCCTCCCCTAAAAGATTATGCTCAGATTTTCTGAGTAGTTGATTCTTTGTTGTAATCCAAGATCCTTTGCCTTACAGAATATCATATTTCAGAGTCATTAGCTTCCACTTGCCCAGTTCTAATTTTTAAAGAATTGTTTCCTTTTGTTAGCTTTTGTGCCTCCTTTTCCATTTGGCCAATTCTACTTTTTAAGGAGTTGTTTTCTTCAGTGGATATTTTTTTCCATTTGACTAACTGTATTTTTTAAGGAATTTTTCTTCAGTCAACTTTTGGCCTTCCTTGTGCAGACTCTCCTGCATACTTTTCATTTATTTCCTAGATTTTTCTTCTACCTCTCTTAATTGACCTTTAAAATTTCTTCTTGAGCTCTTCCAAGAAGGCTTTTAGGGCTTGAGACCAATTCATATTCCCCTTCGAGGTTTAGAATATAGATATATTGACAATGTTGTCCTCTTCTGAGTTTCTGTTTTGATCTTCCCTGTCTCTATAGGAACTGTCTATGGTCAGTGTTTGTTTTTACTTTTTGCTCATCTTGTTTGCCTATTTCTTGGCTTTTAAAGTTGAGTTTTCCTGCTAGAGCACAAGAGGCACTATCCCAAGCTTCTTTTACCAGGGGCCAGGTGTCTGGTCACTGGCTTTGTGTGCTGGGGCCTCAGGTGCTGGCAGCTGAAGGCTATGGGGTTCTGGCAGCTTATCTAGTGATGAACTGAGTTCCTAGTGGTGGTGTCTGGCATGTACTGACACTGGAAGGGGTTCCTGCATTTCCCCAGGGCTACACTGAAGTACATAGAGATATGGCCACTAGATGTCATCTACCCATCCAGTACTGTAACTGGAGCACAGGGAAGTCCAGCAACTGGAGGACACCTACCTACCTGAGGCTGTGCTGAACTATGTTCACTGGTTCACTGCTGGAGGACACTTGCCCACCAGGGGCTGTACCAGTGTACATGGTGGTTCTCTGAACTGCAATCTACAGGTTCCCTTGGCTATGCTTATGTACATGGAGGGTACTGGCATTGGGATTTGCCTGCTCCACCAATCTGGGGCTCAGGATCTCCTATTTGTTTGCTGAGGTGGGGCTTGTTGCTGGCTTGTTGGGATACTTCCTGTCCTGGAATGCTTTCCTCTTTTACCTGAGTGAGACAGACCTTTTTTGCTGATCCTCGAATCTTTCTGGGCTAAAAGATTGCTCCACCCCATTTTTCCATAGGCTCTGCTTTTCCAGGATTTTTCCTGGGGCATTGTTTTCTGGTTTTTTCAGAGGTCAATATAGGAAAGTGACAGTGATCTACTGCCTACTTCACCATCTTAGTTCTTAGAACAACACTTTTGACTTTTTAATAAACTCTTTATCTTGTCCAGGAATTCTAACAAAATTTTTGCCATGCTTGTGATTTTCTCTGAGGTTTTGGAGTTATTCTCTTCAATGTTTGTGTCTTGAGTTTCTCCCTTCCACTACAATAGTCTTGACTATTTCTTACTGTTAATGTGGGTATTTCATTATATTGTTAATGTTCATCCATTTAACTTAAATATATTCATTCATTTCATTTACATAAATATTCATCCAAACTACTTACATCATAATAGAGGTTTTACACATTTTTTTACATATATTAGGGAAGAACTCTTTTTAAGATGTCAACATTAAAGATAATAAAGGAGTCTAGGTCTCCTACATATATATTCCAGCAAAGATCTTAAAAGAGAACCAATAAATGAACAATGAAACAAAAGAGAAATTATAGTAAGCTCAGGTGTAACAGGATCAGTAGCTACTAGGGTCCCCCTTCTCCACCACCACTGCCACTTTCACAACTTAGGATAGGCTAGTTCTTTTCAGGTATGCTATCCCTAAGGCTTGGACCCAGGGTACTATAGCTCAAGCCTTGTTGCCTCTGATACAGTCTTCTGGTGGCTTCAGATCATATAGATGTGACTTCCTACTTACTTAAAGGTATTAAAATAGCTGCCCATGTGGAGTCAGGACTCTTCAGATTTGGCAGATAGCCCAAGGCCATACAATTCATCATACCCTGCCCTGCTGATCATATAGTTTTAGTAAACACAAACACTGAATACTATGTTTTTATTGCATAGCCTTTCTATATGATGGCTAAGTAAACCTTCCTTTATTAATTTTTGATTGATCTACAAGTGTCTTATTTCATTTTAATGCCAAATTTAAACTCCCAAAGGACCAACCAAAATCAGACCCAGCCCATAATAGCAAGGCTGCACAAAGAGACAAACATAAGCAAGAAAATACTGAGAGAAGCATCTTGCCACGTAAGCCAGCATAAGCACTGGCAATCTATCAATAAACATTTATTAAAGGCCTACTTTGTGCCAAGCATTATGTTAAGTGCTAGGAATATTAAAAAAGACAAAAAGACGATCTCTGCCCTCAAGGAGCTTACAATCTGATGGGGGAGATAACTGTAAACAAATATAGACAAAGCAAGCTATTTATAGGATAAATAGGAAATAATTGACAGAGGGAAGGCACTAGAATTAACTGGGGTTAGGAAAAACGTCCTATAGAGGAAGGGATTTTAATTGGGACCTAAAGGGAGCCAGGAAAATCAATAGGTGATGTTGAGGAGGGAAAGCATTCCAGCACAGGGGACAGTCAGATAAAATACCCAGAGCTAAGAGATGGATTGAGTCTGTGGAACAAGGCCAGTATCATCAAATCCCACCTCAGACACTTATTTAGCTGTATGACCCTGGGCAAGTCACTTAACCCTGTTTGCCTCAGATTTCTCATACATGCAATGAAGAAAATGGCAAACCATTCATCTGTGTCAAGAAAAACCCAAATAGGAATCACAAAGAGTCAAACATGACTGAAATGATTGAACAACAACAAAAGTATAAGAATACTTGAAAGGCTGGAAAGGGCTGGGTTATGAAGAGTTTTGAAAGCTATTTTGTATTTGATCCTGGAGGGAACAAGGAACTAATTATAGTTTTTGAGTAAGGGAATGAAATGCTTGGACTTGAACTTTAAGAAAATCACTTTGGTGACTGAATGTGTTGTACCCAGAAAACTTAAGCAAGACCCAAGTAACAACTTAGAATTGGACCCTTTATTATATGACATGTTGGCTGATCAGTCCACATGGTGGGCTGATGAGGTAACACCCCACCATCCCAGGTCTTTCAGCAGCGATCTCAGGTAAAACCTCAGCTTTTAAAGGAAAGCTGCTCAGCCAACAGTTAGGTATTACGTAAGCAGAAACCTGCAGAGGCCAAAAACAGTGATTGGTCAGTACACACCTTGAAATTCCTGCCAGTGCCAAGTCTCCCTGACCCAGAAGCCTGCCCACCTCTGTAGGGGTGTGCTGACTGAGGAAGGGCCCACATATCCTGGGGGAGGGTGGAACCCACCTGGCAGTCTGCTCACTTCCCTGAGGGAGGCTGAGGTTGGGAAAACCAGGTACAACAAATGGAGAATGGATTAGAAGAGGGAAGAAACTTGGAAGCCCTACCAGCAGGCTATTGCAATAGCCCAGTCATGAGGTGATAAAGACCTCCACTAGAGTGGTGGCAATGTCAGAGGAAAGAAGAGGGCATAGAGAAGAGAAAAAATCGAGATAGCATCAACAGGCTTTGGCAACAGCTTGGATGTGGCGGGGGGGGGAGGGGGAAGAAATTGTGGAGTCAAGGATGACTTTTAAGTGTAAGCCTTGGGGCTGCAAGGATGGTGTTGCCCCACCCTGTACAGTAATAGGGAAGGTAGGAAGAAGGGAAGTCAAAAACCTACCATCACTCTTACCATAGATGCCCCTAGAGATCTAGAAGCCTACAGCACTCTGAGTGGGAATGTTCCAGGAGCTAGAGGGCTAAAAACTCATAGTGCTCTGACCAGGAACCCTCCAACAGGACCTGAAGTCTGACCAGTATACTAAGCTCAGACATTTTAGGGAAAATGGAAGCCATAGGCAAGAGAATCAAGAATCAAGGACTATGAAGTGGGAGCCAAGATGGAGGAGTAGAAACTTCCACAGAGCTCCAACCCACCCCACTTCAAAATCATGTAAAAGGGGTACTCTGAACAACCTCTGGAGATCCAGCACCTACAGAATGACACAGAGAAGCTAACCTCCCACTGAGGACAGCCTGGCAGCCCAGCAGGGAACAGCCAGTGCAGTGCTCTTGGAGCCAAACCCAGGAGCAGGTGTGTCGGAGGCTTTAGCCCCAGGGTGGTTGGTCCATAAGCAGCTTGGAGGGACCCCAGGACACCAGCAGCTATGGCTTTTCCAGAATTTCCAACACAAAGTGAGAGATTAGTGCCCTATGGACTTTGGGACCAGTATTTGGGAGCACGTTGGCTTCTTCCCCTGGGGGCTAGAAGCAGGTGAGGAGATGCTGGCACAGGTGCCATTTTGCAGCTTCAGTGGCAGCTTCAGCTCCTGGCCTGTGAACTGTAGGAAGATCCGGCAATCAGTCTTGGGGATAATCGCTCTTGCTTTAACCTTCTTGGATTTGGATTGTAGTCTGGGGTGGAGGTCTTGGGGTGTGTGTCCAGCTTGCCAGAGTGTGTGGGGGCTTCAGGGAGGGCACCCAATGAATACCTCCATCAGTTGAGAAGACCCCAATGTTTGGGACAGAAGCTCCCCTGTCTGATGGCAGAGTCCTACTGTGGCAACAAGCCCAAAAAGTCAAGTAATTAAGTGGCAACATGCCTAGGCAAAGGAAACAAAATAAACAGAAAATTTCAACATTAGACTCCTATTTGGGGGGCAAAGAGGATTCAAGCATGAAACAGGAGGAGGATTGTGAGGTCAGAAATCCTGCAACAAAAGCCCCAAATGAAAATATGAGCAGGTTACAGGCCATAGAGGACCTTAAGAAGGATTTTAAAAACCAAATAAGAGAAGTGGAGGAAAAATTGGGAAGAGAAATGAGAAGGATGCAGGAAAAGTATGAAATGAAAGTCAACAGCCTGACTGAGGAAAATACCGTCTTAAAAATAGACTGATTCAAGTGGCAAAAGAGGCTCAAAAAGGCAATGAGGAGAAGAATGCCTTAAAAAGCCAAATTTGCCAGATGGAAAAAGAATCTCAAAAGCACACTGAGGAGATTCATTCCTTCAGAGTTAGACTAGAGCAAATGGAAGCTAGTGACTTTATGAGAAATCCAAATGCTGTTAAACAGATACAAGCAATTGAAAGAATAGAAGGCAATGTGAAATATCTCATGGGAAAAACCACTGACCTGGAAAATAGATCCAGGAGAGAGAATTTTAAAATTATTGGACTACCTGAAAGCCATGATCAAAGAAAGAACCTAGAAATCATCCTTCAAGAAATTCTCACGGAAAATTGCCCTGATGTTTTAGACCAAGAGGGCAAAATAGAGGTTGAAAGAATCACCTCCTGAAAAAGATCCCAAAAAGAAAACTCCCGGGAATATTATAGCCAGGTTCCAGAATCCCCAGATCAAGGAGAAAATACTCCAAGAAGCCAGGAAGAAACAATTTCAATATTGTGAAACACAATCAGAACAGCACAGGACCTGGCAGCTTCTACACTGAGGGATCGAAGGGTATGGAATATGATATTCTGCAGGGCAAAGGACCTGGGATTAAAACCAAGAATAACCTACCCAGCAAAACTGAGTATCTTCTTTCAGGGGAAAATATGGTCATTCAGTGGAGTAGAGGACTTTCAAGCATTCTTGAGGAAAAAGCCAGAGTTGAATAGAAAATTTGACATTCAGACACAAGAAGCAAGAAATACTTGAGAAGGTAAACAGGGTAAAGAAATCGCTATGAACTTATCAAAGTTGAACTATTTACATTCCTACATGGAAAAAAAATAACTGTGTCTGATGAAACCTTTCTCAGTATGAAAATAATTGAAGAAGGATATATGGGCATATGAATACATATGTGAATGTGTGTATATATGTTTACAGTTATACATGGATAGAGGGCACAGGTCGAATTTGGTGGGAAGGGATGATACTTAAGGGGTGAAGTTAAGAGGTGAGAGAAGAATGTGACAAGAGGAGATGGGGAGAGACGGGGACGGGGATAAACTATCTCATGTAGAAGAGGCAAGGGGAAGTAGTTGCAGGAGAGTGGAAGAACAGGAAGGCAAAAGGGCAAAACCATATTCTCATTGAATTTGGCTCAGGGAGAGAATGACATACATACTAAATGGGATATCTCACCCTGCAGAAGAGTAGGGGGGAGGGGTATGAGAGGGGGGAGGGGGGAGGGGAGGGCATTCTGGGGGGGAGGGGAGGTTGGAGGCACCCACTTTTGATGAGGGACAGGATCAAAGTAGGGAACGGACTAGGTGGGGGGTGGGATGGGTGGGAGGGAAATATAGTCGGTCTGTTACAATATATCTACTATGGTAATGTTTTGCATAGATATATATGTACAATATATATTGAATTGCTTATCTTCCCAGCGGGAGTGGGTGACAAGGGATGAAGGGAATGGATCTGGGATTCGAAGTTTTAAAATTAAATGTTTCAAATATATATAAATACTGTTATTAATACTATTTTGCATGTAACTGGGAGATAAGATGTGCAGGCATTGGGGCACAGAGATTCACCTTGCCCTAATGGAAAAGTCGAAGGAGGTATGGGAAAAGATATGGGAGAGAGCAGATTGGATGAGGGGATATCCTGTGGGGCTGCTATTCTTGGGTGGTAGGTAGGGGGGGAATGGGGAAAAAATTGTAACTCAAAATCTGGCAGAAATGAATGATGTTAACCAAAAGTTAATAAAGCATTTGGAAAAAAAGAAAGCAAAAAAATAAAATTAAATTAAATTATGGATTGTTGAAGTAAAAAAAAAAAAAAGCATCAGGGATTGTACCAAATAGGGCCTAATGCCTCAAGCCAAGTTTCTAGGAGCAGTCAACCTAGCCCTGGCCCTAGCACAAAGTCTCCAACTGAGAGCTGAGGCTGAGATATGCATAAACAGAAGAAAATACCCAATACAATGAAGAAATATTATGGATTTTAATATACCCCAGAAGTGAAATGAAAAGCATAGAATAGCTCCACAAGTGCAAGCAAAGCCCCATGCTGAAAAAACTATCCTGGCCAGAAGAACAACAAGAATGCATAGAAGAAGCAAGTGATAAAATATGAAATAAAAGTTCTGGGTGAAAACAAACAGGACCCAGTGACTCCAAAAGAAAGCAAGAATCATTATCAAGAGCCTATTATATGTAAACCACTCTGCTAAATTCTGAGACAAATAGAAAAACAACACTGTTTCTTGCTTTTATATGAGAAACATTAGAACAATATCAAAAGATTGAAAAAATAGAATAAAAAACCTATGGGAGTCTCTATTGGAAAAACAATTGACCTTGAAAACATGTTGAGCAGAAATAATCTAAGAATCATCAGGCTTTCTGAAACTATGATGGAGCAAAAGACCTAAATACTTTATTTAAAGGAACCATAAAAGAAAACTGTCCAAATTTACTAGAATCAGAGAGCAAAATGAAAATACTGCTACCTCCTGAAATAAAGACTGAATGGGGTGGGGGGAAACAAGGAATGTCCTTCTCAAAATCCAGAGTTTCTAAGTAAAAAGAAAAAAATAATGCAAGCAGATGGAAAGAAAGAGCACAAGTACAAAGGAATTACAGTCAGGTTCATACAAGATTATGCTTCAACTACATAATGTAGGGAGAAAAGAATGTGGAAATATAGTATTCTATAAAAGCAAAAGATAAAGGCTTATAACAGAATTATTTACCTTGAAAAACTGAGCATAATTCTAGAGGGGGTGGAAATGAAGTTCTTAACAAAATAGAAAAATTTTAAGCATTCATAATGGAAAGAACAACAGAGAGCAGAAATTTTGAGAGCCAAAGAGGAATTGAGAAATACCTAGAAAGATCAATATATTCAAGCCATCAAAAGGACTAAATGTTGATGAGCTCTTCACATTCCAATAGAGAGAAAAAAGATAAAGGGACCCTCAGGATCTCACTCACTCTAAGGGTTGTGGAGGAGTTTAAAAACAAAAAGATAAACATAGGGCCTGAAAATAATTTTGTTCTTTTTTGATAGGGAAAGGCAAGGTGAGGCAAAAGAAATATAGTAGAGAAGAAATTTTTTAAAAAGGATAGGAATTTATGAATTCTCATAACTAGGGTATTCAAGAAAAAGAACATAAAAATATGGAGGATGGGGTTCAGGTAGCATGCATCTCATGAACTTTAGTCTTATTTGAACTAGTGAAAGGAAGACTGAATACTTGTACCCAGACACACATACATTTGGTATGGAAACAGGTTAAATTCAACAAGGAAACAGAGAGGGAAACAAAAGGGACAAGGAGGGTAGAGTTCACGAATGAATAGTCAAAAGGAAAATGAACTTCAATTTCAGACAGCATATTGTTAGGGAAGAGTCAATGGAAATAATGACTAAGAAAAGACGAAAAGAGAAGGAGCCATAGAATCCCAGAAAAATATTTGATTACCAATGTTGATCGTATCCCTTCTCTTTCTCCACTTCCTTCTTTGTAAAGAGGGCAATAAGGAACAAATAAAGAAAAAAGTCGGCTAGGATGGAAAGAATACTCTATTAGTGATCATAACCATGACCATGATGAATGGGACAATATAAAAAAGAAGAAGATAGCAGGACAGATTAAGACATAGACTCTAACAAGAGCATCTTTACAAGAAACATACTTAAAACATAAAGATTCACAAAGACTTTTTTTAAGTGAAGGGCTAGAGCAGAATGTGTTATGCTTCAGAAGAACTCAAAATCATGCTACCATTTACATAGTGATTTAAGATTTGCTAAGTGCTTTACAAATCTCACCTTATTTGATTCTCACAACAACTATGGGAAGTAGGTATTATTTTATTCTTATTTTATAGATGAGGCAAATGAGACAAACAGAGGTTTTGTCCAAGTTCACCTGGCTGGTAAGTGTCTGAGGCAGGATTTGAATTCAGGTCTTCCTGACTCCAGGCCCACCACTCTATCATCTGAGCCACCTAGCTGCCTCTTCATTCAACTATTTTTAAAAACATCCTAGGCTATAACATAACAGTCATATTTTGTAATAGAGATCTGAAACATGGACAGATGACGTCTCTCCATATGGAAAAGTGTACAGAAATTGTTTTTAACAAAGTCATGATGACACAAAATGGAAGTTCATTGGAGACATGTTTTTTGAAATTCTCAAGGTCCTCTGATTAAGGAGGGAAGGAAACAGAGATGCTCCTCATCCCCACAAAGAAATTTCTTCTCCAGGTCTTGACTTGAATTACTTTTACCACTGGTCTAGTTCATCACAGGAATGCTGCTGGGTCCTGAATTGCCTTGTTATTTTATGCAAACCCCACAAGGCATCAGTTAGTCTCCTCACCAATCCCAATACATTCCCTGAAAAAAGCTATTTCATTTTATCCAGTGACTTTTTCCAATTTGATGAAGAACTTTTTTAATTTAGTTCAATGCCTTTGATTGATTGATTGCTTTATTAAAAGTCTTCTCACAAGATAAAGATACCAGGGCTAGAATATCTTGTTTGTATATCCATTCAATAATATACAGAGATTGATTATATTTAACTTTTATAAAACTCTATTAAGGTCTTTATCTTCTTTCTTGTTTGTATTTTTATTATCTTTTTCTATGGGATGTTATAAAAAGTTTGAGAGACATAGTATCTGGGTAATTAATCATTTTTTTTATTTATTTATTTTGCTTTTTGGAGGGAGGAGGGCAGGACATTTGGGGTTAAGTATCTTGTCCAAGGTCACACAGCTAGTAAGTGTTAAGTGTCTGAGGTCAGATTTGAACTTAGGGCCTCCTGACTTCAGGGCTGATGCTCTATTCACAGCACCACCTAGCCACCCCAATTAATCATTTTATTAATCATCCTAGCAATAATTAATAAAGGACATCAGTGGCACTCTCTAATGCCAAAGACCCCTCATGGTACCCATTCAATCATATGCCTTTGGAAGAGTGGGTGTTCCTGAGGATGGCAATCAACTCTAATTGGTTAATTAATGCAAAGAATGAATAATATAATAAAAGGTGGACTCATTCTAATGAGGGACCACCCACAGCCTCAGGAAACCTAGACAAAGGATCTAAGCCTGAGTAGTATTCACCTTATGTTAAATTCTCTATTCCAGAGGAGTAAAAACTCCCACCCAGGACCAAATGGCATATACATATATTAAAAGATTTCTTGTATTGGACACAGAATAATCTCATTCATCGACAATTCCCTTCAGAAACTAAACAACCTACAGGCTTCTGAAAAAAAAATCCCGGTCCTAATTCAATTATTGAATACAGATATAAGAGAAAATTATCATTTCTCTCAACTAAAAGGGACCCATTGAGGTTACTATTATAGTTTTGATATCTATTTCTCCTTCATGTTCAACTACCTTTTCCTTTAAGTATTTAGGTTCTATGCCTTTTAGTGTATCTATATTAAGTAGTAGAAAGAAACCCTGGACATTTCTGCCAGAGCCAGGTTGCTACAGCAGTCCCTCAAGGTTGTAGAGTACCCAGAAAAGTTTTCGGATATTTCTTCTCTTTTACTATATTCTCAAGCCCCCACTAACTATGTTCCCCTATAACCATTGTTAGAGGTCAATGACTAGCAACCTAGTTCTATTTATCCACTTAACATTGAGTGTCTTTTAAAAAGAGGTATTTACTTCAAAGATATAGCAAAAACAAAGTAGAAACATTTGCCCCCAATATGTTCAGTGCATACTTTCTGCACACCATCTTGGTTTCTGAAAAAGTAAACTCAAAACCTAGCTCAGTTCCAACAAAGTATTGGTCATACCAACGTTACCAAATTGATGTCCAAAGGTGGCATTACTGTCAGATGAATCCTTCTCTTAGTCCTTTTTCCCCTTAGACACTGGGACATCACTCTACCATCACCTAAAACAAAAGAACAAATAATGAGGAAAGCAAAGAACCCAGGCCTGTATTCACAGGGTCACATGGGAACTCAGAGGGAAGCAGTTTTAAAGACTCTTTACTGCACTATCCAGGACAATATAGTTTGGGGATGCTTAGGAAGTGATGCAGGGGCCCTGACTGGGGCAAGAAAAGCAAGAGTTCACTTCTCAGAGCCAAGGTACCAAGGATAGAGTCCGAAGTCCTGATGGGGGGAGATGATATTTTTAAAGATTATCTTGTTCAAGGGCCTCATTTTAGAGATGAGGAAACCAAGTTCCAAAGAGTCCCTATGATCTTTCACACAGTAAAGTGACAGAGTGAGGGCTTGAACCCAGATCCTATGAGCATGAATTCACTACTTTTTCCACGATACCATTCCATCATATTTTTTATTCCATGAACTCATTTGGCAAGATCTGTCGATTCGCTTCATGTTGGTAAGCATTTATTAGACACTTAGTGGCCAGCCTTCTAGTGAGGAGAATGTCTGTACTTAAAGAGTTTAATCCTTGGACAACAGATACAGGCTGACCCTCAGAGCCTTCCTAGCTTGACACTCCACTAGGATCACCCTTGAAAACCCAGGTCACTCCTGTAAGGAATGGGAAAAGCACTTATTTAAATTTCATTTTTGTATGCAATTGTATAAATGTGTAATAATTACAATGACAATAATAATACAAAGAATTCTATTATATTATAAGATATAATAATACTAATGCTACACATTCATATCATGCTTTACATTTTCCAAAAGCATATATTCATTCTTTATTTTATCCTTGCAGCAACTCCATGCAGTAGGGATCATTATTCTCATTTAACAGATAAGAAAAATGAGGTTTATTAAGGTTGGCTTGACTTTCCTACAGTAAAACTGAGTCTTCTGACTTCCAGTCCAATGTTCTTTTGACTATAATATGCATGAATGCATGTATCAATGTTAGAGAATGTATTCTTGAATTACAAAAGATTTATACACATATGTGTTACAAGTAATAATACATATAAATAATACTTTAAGATTTATAAACTTCTTTTCTGCCACATTCCCAAAGAAATAGGAAGAGCAAAAAATGTTATCACCAGTTTATGGATAAGGAAACTTAGAGAGATGGAGTGCCAAGCCCCATGTCATACAACCAGGAACTCAAACCCAGATGATCTTGGGATTCTAATGCAATTCTATTTGACCATTCTGTTAAGTCAGACAATTTTGGTTTTGCACACAACTCAAGCACTGACTCTGCTTCTCAGCTGTGAGAAGGAGTGACTTCAAGGTTTATGTCTCCTTCTTATAACCCATTTTCTGTTCAACAGAGGAAGTGGCCAAGACTGCTCCAGAAGGAGATCAGGAAATCCCAGTGCTGAAAGGCTTTGCAGGTGTCCACACTAACATTCTGAAGGTTCACTTACAAAGCAGTCTGTGTTCTGGGGCAAGCCAAGAGAGGACAGAGTTTATCAAAAGCCCATTCAGTAAGCTGCTCGTCATTATCTGACTTGGCAGCATAAAGCATAAGGCATTTCATGCTGCTTTGGGGAAGCTGCCATTTGTCACACCTGCCAGTCACCTTTGACAGCTTCTGTAATGGTTAGTCCAACATGTTTTGTTAGAAGCCTTTGCACAGGACTGTGTTCTCTATAAGCCAAAGGCTAGCACTCAAGTGGAGGGCAGGATTTCCAAAAGCGTATTTGTTCACGGGGCAGGCAGCTGAACTACAAGGGATTATTGTAGCTACAGCTACCTTAAGGCAGTTTATGAAACCTTTCACTGTAAAAGCAGTGGAAACACAGGGGAAGAGTGATTGATATCAATCAGTTCATACCTTGCTAGATAGTATTTTCACCCAAAAGCTCAAATTACATTTTAGATAGCAGCTTTAAGATGACAAGGGGTCAACACAATCTTCAACTTATACATAGTAGGTACTTGTTTGAAATTTAGAGAACTAGTTTGAATTGAACCATACCTGTTTCAGAAAGGAGGAAACTTAGCAGTTCAACAGGTATTTTATTTTATTTTAACTTAGTCTGTACTAATGTTTACTGAAGTTGAGATCAGGGATTGAGAACTACTGAGGAGCACACTGGAGATGAAAGGTAAGGAAAGAAGAGGGGGAAGAAAATTGCTTCTGTATTTTATGGACTGAGACATTTTAGCAAATAACCTAGAAGAGAGAAATGAAGGTGGGTAAAATAGGAGGCTGTCTAGGGCTCAACATGAAATGAGAGATGATGAGCCACAAAGGACATTTTTAATGTCACTTTTTACGAATGCATGTTTTTCATGTCAGAATTCTCCTTTCCATAACCTATAGTCATTTATTTTGCAATAAGTCACTGCTTAACTAAACTCATGGACAACCCATGTGCAACTGGTAGCCATATAACGTCCAGAAAATTAGAGTAAGTGTCCCAGTCTGTTTAGTGGACCACCTCCAAAGGAAAATTTGCAGGGAGATATGGACAAGTGTTACACAGAATGGATAAGTATGAATGAGTTGTGGGGTACTCATTAGAGGTACCTACAGCTCCTAGAAATCTGTATATGAGCTCATAGTGCAAGCAATCCCAACAGGACTTTTGGGCAGGCACTAGGAAAAAATGTCTTACAAAGGCAACATATTGGAAACAAGTGAGGTAGAGACAAGAAGTGTGGGTGGCATGAACAGTGGAAACACAATAACGCAATCATGGACTCATCGGAGTTTGGGATTAAATCAAGTCACAGGCACTCCAATGAAGACTAAAAGCTTCAGATGGACAATAATATGCAGGGGGCGTGATGTCCAGAGCCTGTGAACCCTGGGGCACACACATTCACATTCTTGCTCTGAATCTCAGGTTCAAAGCTAGAATGTTCTAGGCTTCTACCTCCTGTTTTATGGGGCAGCCAAATTCAATCTGAAGGAGTAGAATATGTGTTCATCTAAACAACCAGATAAAAGGCAAAGTGAAATTCCCAAGAATATGTGGACATCAGAAGATATAAGGACTCTCACATTCTCTCTTCTCATTTAAAGACTTCGTGACAAATGAAACAGTAGTTATTGGAATTTAATGAAAACAGAGTAGTAAGGCAAACCAAGCAGAATGAGGTAATCGACCATCCTCTTACACCCACTCACATAGATTGCTTCAACAAATATCTCCCAAGAGTTATAGTCCACTATGCATTTAATTCCTCCCATGTTCCAGAGTATCAGGAGCAGTTCATAGCCTTTCTTATAAAGCAAAGATTAGTGTTTCCCCAAGAACTCATCAGTCTCCAAAGTCCCCCCACCCAACTTTTATTCTTCCAGTGAGAATAGTACTGGCTGTGTGATTTTGGATCAACTAGTTCACCTCTCTGGGTCACAAATTCTCTATTCCTATTGAGGTCATTGAACAAAACAACCTCTAAAATCCCTTTGAATTTTAATATTGCACAGTTCTATGTTGGGTCATACAGGTACATATTTAAAAACCAGTTCCCCAAGGAAACAAATGTATGCACGACACAGTTTAATATGAATTATTAACCTTTTCTTTACCACTTTTTAAGTCGACAATCAACAAATCAATAAATTAACTCCTGATTTTCAGCATTAGCCAATTTCAGAGGTATAAATGCTCATTTCAGAAATTTAGTAATAGGTTCTCACAAGTTGATAGAAGAGCTTCTTCCAGGACATCCCTGTTTCTGTGTACTCAGCATTTCCTTTACATATGGAAGTTCATGATACCTTAGTCCTGGCTTCACTGTGTTACCACCTTGGCCTATATAGCATATATGTGAAAACAATACAGCATGGTCTACCTTAGCCTTACATGTGACTATGGGACACCTCGAAAATTTTTGAGTGCTATTTTGAGTTTATCAGGTGTTCCAGTCACTAAATAAAACCCCCTTCCAGTAAATTCTCTAGAGAACCAAGCCAGATTGGACACATATTCATCAGTAATGAGAAATTAATGAAAACAAGGTAGCAAGGCAAATCAAAGACACTGAATTAATTAACCATATTCTTAGCAACCATTCACAGAGATTTCTTTAATAAATATAGCCCAAAAATTCTATTCTACTCCCCATTTAATTCCTCCCAAGTCCCAGCATATCAAGAATAGGACATACCTAGTTCAAAACTCATAGCATGGGTACTATGGGTCAGTATCTACAACAATCTCTGTTGAGACCAATTCTATTCAATCCAACAGCAATAGCCAATGTTGGGGGCTCTGATTTCTTGGTCTAGCACCTAAATGAAGTCTTCTTTCCATCCCTGCAAGAAGGATTTAAGAGTAACTGTTCCACTCTAACCACTGGCTTAACTTCCTCCTTCCCAGTAGTCATGGGCTCAGGCCTCTCCCCAAGAAACACCATCTGTCCTGATGCTAAACTTTTTGAACCACCTAATTTTACTATCAGCCCTATAGTTACATCCTAAGGAGTCTAGGACCTTAACATTTACCCTGCTGCTTACCCATAAAGACAACTGGGTGATTCCCTCAACTCTACAGCTAAGGCATTCTCTATGTGTTGTCTCTCCCAATAAGAATGTGAGCTCTTAGAAAACATTTGTATCCACAGCACTTAGCACAGTGTTTGACTTCTAGTAAATGTCTAATAAGTGCTTTTTTATTCATTCATTCATCACATGATCAACAAGCTGGATTAGACATTTTCTCTGATCTTCATGGCCTCTTAAATCTCTCCAAATTAAGAATTATGTATAAGAGATCAAAAAATTTCAACAGTCTCCACAACTAGTCTAGAACACCAATACCCCCAAATGAGGTAACAATTCAGTGAACTAAAGTAGAAAAGGTTAATCACTAGTCTCTAAATGACTGACTCTATACCCTCTATACTGTCACCTACCACACTCCCAGTTGCAGAGCTGTGTAAGCCCAGACCACTGAGATTGCAATAGAATCCAACTCAATACTTACCGCTCCTCCCAGGGACAGGGAAATCCAAAATATAGAAATTTATCCTGTTTGGGATGCAACACAGGAGTCCCTGTGCTATAACAGGCCTCAGGCAGAGAACTGAGGGACAAAGGTAACTGGGGAAGGACATTTTTGAGTGGGTAAGTGTAGCACTCCACTAAGCCTGAGGGAAAGAGCTAAGTGTCCATCTTGGGTCATATCTGTTTCCCCCAGATATCACTCCAGACAGAGACCAACACTGGCAAAGTGTGACTTGTCCAATGTGAAAGAGAGCTGAAAAAGTTTTGTAGTCTAGCCCCCAAGGAAACCACAATCAAAGGAAGGAGTCAGAAAATGAGCTATAGAGGAATATAAGGAAAAAAAGATGAAATTATCAAAGATCTCAGGAAGAAGAAAACTTGATTAAAGAACCTGAGCATAAATAAATAAACCAACAGGGATAATATTAATAACAGAAGGGGAAAAATGGCCTCTGGATCATGTAAAAGTTCAGATATCACTGAATGAATATTACAAGACATGGAAAATAAATCAACATCTGTAGATTCCAAATATAGAGGAAAAAATTAAAATGACACAACTATTCTGCACCCACCAGAAATTACAAGATGGTATAGAATAATGTGTTCTGAAATACATAGAAGCTCAAGATATAATTCAAGATGACCTAATATGCAAACTTGTACCTAATAATTAATGGAAAATGATGGACATTCAACAAAATAAAGTCATTAAAATCATTTCTAGAATGAAAACTAGACCTGAAGAAATTATTTGCTTTTCAAATACCACAGATTACATATATACTAAAAAAAAAAGTAAACAAATGAGTCAACAAAGAACAACAAGAATGACAAAATAACAATAGAGATGCCATTAAATGCTTACCTTATACTAAGCAGTATTCTAGGTTCTGGTGATATACTAAGACAAAAATAATAGAATCTGAGGAGGAGAAAATGGTCATATAGGTTCTTTTCCCTCTTCTCTAATCATCTTTGGAAATAGACATAGTAGTGGTATTGCTGGATCAAAAGATAGTTTAATAACTCAGGGTATAACTCCAGATTGTTCTCCAAAATGTTTAGATCAGTTAAAAAATGTTACATAATAACTTTATTATTTTAAAAGAATGTTTTAAAGAATAGTTTTAAAAGAATAGCAAGTTGTACAAAATAGATTTGCAATTTCATGTGCAATCATATTCTTTTAATTCTGCTATGTTATGGACATTCTTGCTTTATTTCATAAATTTAAAATTAAATAAATAATTTTAAATGGCCATAAACAAGAAAACTATGATAATCAATTTCCTTGAGAATGTCCCTTAATTACAAGATCCCAAAAGAGAAGATGTGATAAAAGAAGAGAGAAGCACATGAGAAGTAATGGGGAGTGCTTTCTTGTTCAGCCGGCCAAGATGCCAAAAGGGAAGAAGGCCAAGGGGAAGAAGGTGGCTCCGGCCCCTGCTGTAGTAAAGAAGCAGGAGGCCAAGAAAGTGGTCAATCCTTTGTTTGAGAAGCGTCCCAAGAACTTTGGCATTGGTCAGGACATCCAGCCCAAAAGGGACCTTACTCGATTTGTCAAATGGCCTCGGTACATCAGACTGTAGCGTCAAAGATCTATCCTTTATAAGCGTTTGAAGGTTCCGCCTACAATTAACCAGTTCACCCGGGCTTTGGATAGTCAGACAGCTACTCAACTGCTTAAAATGGCTCACAAGTATAGACCAGAGACAAAGCAAGACAAGAAGCAAAGGCTGCTGGCTCGGGCTGAACAAAAGGCTGCAGGCAAAGGAGATGTCCCCACTAAGAGACCACCTGTTCTCAGAGCAGGTGTCAACACTGTTACTATCCTGGTAGAAAACAAGAAAGCACAGTTGGTAGTGCTTGCACATGACGTGGACCCCATTGAGCTAGTGGTCTTCCTACCTGCCTTGTGCCGAAAAATGGGGGTTCCTTACTGTATTATCAAAGGTAAAGGGAGACTTGGTCGCTTAGTTCACAGAAAGACCTACACAAGCATTGCCTTCACACAGGTTAACCCTGAAGATAAGGGAGCCCTGGCTAAGCTGGTGGAAGCCATCAAAACCAATTATAACGACAGATATGATGAGCTCCACCGTCACTGGGGTGGCAATGTTCTGGGTCCAAAATCAGTGGCTCATATTGCCAAGCTGGAAAAGGCAAAAGCTAAGGAACTTGCAACCAAATTGGGTTAAATGTATATTTGATTTTTCCCTACATAAAAATAAAAATTTAAACAAAAGAAAAAGTAATGGGGAGTGGCAAGGGCCAAAGAGAGAGTAGAATTTAAAGTCCTGTATGACCATTGGTGGTTTGGGATTGTTGTCTAGAATCTCTACCCACCCTATTGCTCATTTGCCTATTACAATATAAGCTTTAATGATATTCAAATTTCCACATATTTCTTAATAAAATTTTCTATGTTTTCTTGGCTAACTGCTTTCTTTCTTCATTCATACATTCTCTCAATAGGTACCTACCACGCTCAGTGTGCCAGGCCATATGCTTGAGGGGAGTAAATAAAGGTAAATAGGAAAAAGTCAGCACAATTAAGGAACTTACAATCTAGTAGGAGAGATGAAAAGATGAAAAAAAACATGTTTGTTTAATTTTTTGATGTACTTTATATTTATTCTATTTTAATTTAATTTTTAATTTTTGAAATAAAGCAAAAACATGAAAATATAAAAATAATACAAATTATAATGTGATTTGTATGAAAATGCAATTAGAATACAAGAACAAGACCACACTTAGAATATAAGTACATAACAAAAATTTGCAGATGACAAGTGCAAATACAGTGCTATGAGATCAAATGAGTTAATTAGTAGTAGCAGTAGTAGTAGTAGCAGCAGCAGTAGCAGTAGTAGTAGTAGTAGTATCATTAGCCAAGAGCATCAAAAATGGATCAGAGCCAGAGCCAAAAGGATAGCTGAGAGTCATCTATGCTAATGCCTGAAACACCTCAGAACAAATTGTCCTGATTTGAAACCAACTGACCAATCAAACAATTTATTAAGTGCTTACTATGTTCTGTGTGCTAGGTGCTGGGGATACAAAGACAAAAATGAAAGAAGCCTTGTCCCCAAGCAGCTCATATCCTACTGGGAGAAACATGTACACAGATTACATAGGGCTAGTCAATAAGGCCCAGTGCTTACTGCATGCTCAGTGCAACATGTTCTGCCTAATACCAACCCACATGGCACAATGGGTAAAGCCCTGTGCCTGGAATCAGGAACACTATTGGTCTATTGTAGGGTGATGAAAAGTCTTTTAACTACCCACTAAGTTGGAACTGATGGTATCTACAAAATGCTTGAATGAACAAATAGAACTTTCTCCCTCTCCCTGGCTGCTTTCCATTGAGGAGGGAGAAATGCTGCAGACTTCTAGGTAGTAAGAGAAATAGCATCAAAAGAACTTTGCATATACCAAGATACAGCAAATAATTATGCACACAACAGACATTCAGATTTTACTTACAAACACATATAACATCAGTGAAATTCAGCAATAAATATGTCACATAACAAACTTACCTCCTCATTCCCCAGAAAGAGAAGTTCAGACTGGCAGGTGATACTTGACATGGCATTATGATATAATAGAAAAAAGTATTGAACTTAGAGTCAGAAGAGACCTGGATTTGGATCTTCCCTATGCTACTTCTTTGCAGTGTGCTTATAGGTAAGTTATTTGTCCTTTCAGAATCTCATATCTTAAAAGGGTATTACAGATAATATCTGGAGAACTCACCTCATAGAGTTATTATGAAGAATTGGTGAAATAATGTGTGCAAAATGCTTAGTAAAATGTAAATTGCTATATAAATGTCCATTATTACCTATATAAATTCTATGATTAATTTGAAGTACAGACAAAGTCTGAGGCAACAAAGTGGTATAATGGATTGAGTGTTGCATCTGGAGTCAGGAAGACCTGAATCCAACCTTTTACTAGCTTTGTGACTCTGGACAAGTCACTTCACCTTGTTTGCACCATTTTTATCATCTTTAAAGTGAAATGGAGAAGGAAATGGCAAACCACCCCAGTATCTTTGCCAAAAAAATCCCATATGGGGTCACGAAGAGTCAGACATGACTAAACAACAACATAGATCAAGTGTAAACAAGAGATAGGGAGGAAAACACAGTTAGTAAGCATCTGCTATATGCCAGACTCTTTGCTAAGTGTTTTTACTAATATTATCTCATCTGATCCTCCCAAGAGCCCTAGGAGATAGGTGCCAATATTAAATCCATCTTACAACTGAGGAAATTGAAGTAAAAAGGTTTAGTGACTTGCCCAGGGTCACAGAACTAGTAAGTGCCTGAAGCCAAATTTGAACTCAAGTGTTCCTGATTCCAGGCACAGGGCTTTGCCCATTGTACCACCTTAGGGGAAGGTATAGAGAAGGACATGAGCATAAGGTACTTGCATGTATAAAGAAAGGAACAAGAAAATATATTTTTTAAAGAATGAAAGGAACAAATAGGAAAATGCAAAGCAATAGAGTAGCCTGATCAGAGTTGTGCTTTAGAAAAATTAATTTTACTTCACCCTCTGAGAAACTCTAGATATTATCTACTTTTTTTTAAATGAGACTTGGGGGGCAGCTAGGTGGCACAGTGAATAGAACACCAGCCCTGGAGTCAGGAGGACCTGAGTTGAAATTCGGCCTTAGACACTTAACACAAAACTAGCCGTGTGACCTTGGGCAAGTCACTTAATCCCAATTGCCCTACCTTCCTCCCTTAAAAAAAAAAAAAGCAAAACAAAATGAGACTTGGAGAGATACAATTTAGCCAGAGAGCATAAAGAGGAAGAGGAGAGTGAGATAAAATGAGTGGCTAAGTTAGAGTCAGATTGTGGAGAATCTTGAATGCCAACCTAAGGAATTTGGTCTTTACCGTCAAGATCAGCGGTAAGAGTTGCAAAGATGTTCGACCCTTATGACTGTGGTTATACTCCCCTCCTTGTCACCAACCTTCACAAGAGGGAAGTTGAAGGATGACAAGAAGTCGAAATGCCACTTGCATATGAATGCTAGTGCCAGAAACCAGCCATTATCAGGGGGTATGATAAAGTAGATGAATCACACAATGGGAACAAGTTGACTGCAGTGCATTTCAAAAGATATTCTAAATTAATGTCTTATCAGAAAAGGAGGTGGTCTGCACATGTGGGAAACAACAAAGGAGGGATGAGAGATGGACAAGTCAGAGTGTTCCATTAGTAATATCCAACAGAGAAAAAGATATGGGAGAAGATCAACAATATTCTGCGTGGATTCTGAGTGAATGATCTATGGAAGAAGACATAGATATGAATCCCATAGGATGAGAGGGCAAGGAGGGAGTACATGCATAAATGAGCTCACAGATTTCAAGTATTGAAGAGTAGATAAACAGAGAGGGCATTATTTGTCATGAGCAGTATGAAGAAGGGAAGGTCTGATCATGGAGAGATCAAAAAAGACTGGAAAACCCAGGGCTGCAATGCTGATATTTTAAGCTTGAATCACCTCCCCTTGTGCCATCACTATGGTTTGCTTGTGTTTCTGGGGGTGGGAGTGAAAGTGTGTACAATGCTTGTGTCAGTCAGGGTCATGCCCCATGTTGCTACTAATTATGTGTACACACACACACACACACACACACACACACACACACAATTTGTGGTGGATGAAGTAATAATGAACAATTAGTCTAGCATTGCCTCTATGAGTAGTATTGAGTTTGCTCTTATTTGCCATCCAGAGAACAAGATGTTTCCACCAGCAGTTGTTTTATACCACATGGAATAATGGAAAGAGGGCTAGTCACCTTGGTTTACATCCTTTCTCAGACATTTTTTAGCTATTTGGCCATCTGTCAGAGCCTTAGCTTCCTTCTCTCTAAAATGGTGATAATCATACTACATTTGTGCTACTTTTCTCATGGGATTGCTCTGTTATTGTGAGGAAAGAGCTTTGCCAAACCTAAAGTACTATATAAATGTGAGGGGTTTTTTTGTAATTCAGACAGTAAGCAAAAGAAAGCCTTGGATAATCCCTTTAGGTTCTATTGGTCTCCCTTTTTTGCATGGTAGAGATAGAATAGATAGTTGTCTATTCTAGATCTATGATTCTATTTCTTTTTTTTTAACTACTAAATTCACAGATTGGGATAACATTGTAGGAACAGTTAACCTGTACTTTTATAAGCATTTAATAGAATTCCTCAATGTTATTTTTATGAAAAAAAGTAAAAAGATGTCACATGTAGCCTAGTGGGCTATCCCACAGAAAGGAGATTCAATAGCCTTAGACTTACATGGCCTGGATTTATCCTGTTTGCAGCCTGACCCAAAAGAGGGATTTCAGGCTTTTCTTGAACTCTGATTTATTATGCCACTCCAGAACAGAAACCTGAGGACAATTTATGAAACAAAGCTTAAGTGTGGTTTTTGTCTAGAGACTCTTCTAATTATCTTGGACAAGTTGCTTCATTTCTCTGGGTCCCAGTTTCATCTCTCAAGGGAGGGAGTTGAAGTAGATGGCCTCTAAGGTCCCTTCAAATTCTGTGTGATCTTATGATCTATTGTGATTATGAACAAAACAACTTCATGAAACAGTAAGAAGTGGGACAGGGGGGAGCAAGTTTGCACCAAAAAAAAAAAAAATTGGCAAGAGACCTAATTAAGTTGGGTCATCATTAGAGCATTTAAGGATGAATCTAGAAGGAAGACAACAAATAGACAAAAATGGAAAAGATTTGTCAAAATTTCTATTTCTTTTCTCTACTGATGACAGTGACTGATCTTTGACCTGTAATGACCCAATTCCTAGATCACTGCATGAGTAAGGAGAAAGAACAATAAAGAAAGCCAAAATAGTAAGAACAGACCAAACTACACATGGAGGACTTCCCATACTATAGGTAACATAATTTTGATGGGATTGAAAGATAAATTCTTAAGATGTCTGAAAAAGTAGAAGTTATCAAACACTTAGGGGTAGGAAGAGAAACTACAAATATCATTATTTTTGTTGTTGTTGAAAAATTAAGAGAATATCAATAATTACCCATTCAGATGTTTATTTTTCTGTCTTTATGAGGATAATCTTCCTATGTATGGCAGGCATTGTGGATAAATAACTGAAAAACGAACAAGCAAGCTTTTGTAAATTATATCCTATAATAAATACACTACAATAGTCATGCAATTGGCAGGTAGATGCTTTTTTTTTATGTTTTTTCAAAATCTGAGTAACATCTCTTTCCCTACCTGAGTTATGTTTGGTAGTGAGTATGTGCTGAATAAATAACTTTTTAATCTATTTCCTGCCCCTACAATCTGTACTGCTTCCTAAGCACCTCACAAGAATTCTGCCTGACATGCCTGACCCATGACACTGTGTCAAGCCATGGTTAGTTTATAAACCCTCAACTAATCCCCATCAGCCATTACCTACTTCCCAATATTCCATTTAGGATAAGTAGAGAGGAAGGGCTGGGAGCATGAACCTGTGTCCCAAGAAAAGAGACTTTCTAACAGACACCCCCATTGGGATTAAAGGGCTTTTCCTGAACCTCATGGCCTCCAACTCACCTCCCCCATAACCCCAATCTCATAAGCAAAACCAGTGGGGGTGGGGAGAAAGGATCATTGGCCAAAAACATACTTCTTTTTTTTCCAAATCCCTTCCTGGGATTGTGTATATTGAGCACAAACTAAGTAAAATAATTATGCAACTAAAATATTAAATTCCTCTAACACATAAGACTAAACTGCACAACCTCTCAATCTGATACAATTAATAGCAGCACAAGTCTGTTTCTGAATCTATAATTCTGTCTGTCCTCTCACAATGAATAGATAATGGCGGAGTGGGTAGAAGGTAGAGTCCAGAAGACTCAGGTTCTTCCAGGGAGGCATCTTAGCTTTGAAATCGTGGATTGCTCACCTGGTCTCTTAGTGCCTTAGGCAACTCTCTAAGAATGTAAATTACAGATCAGTTAAAGCTAGGTGGCACAGTGGATAGAGTGTTGAGCCTAGAATCAGGAAGACTCCTCTTCCTGAGTTCAAATCAGGCCATAGACATTTACTAACTGTATGACCCTGGATAAGTCACTTAACTCTGCTTGCCTTAGTTTCTCATCTGTAAAATGAGCAGGAGAAGGAAATGGCAAACCACTCCAGTATCTTTGCCAAGAAACCCCAAATGGGATTACAAAGAGTTGGGCATGAAAGAAATCACAATTGTCCATCTCTACTGGTGAAGGAAATTCCACAGAAGGGAATTTCCAGTATCAATGAACTCCCAAGTCTATGTCCATCTGGTTCCTTCCCATAATGAGGTGTTAAACATAGGTTTATATTTCACAAATAGAAAAAGAAACACTACTGGATCTGGAGAGGAAATGTCAGATGAACAGGATAATGATGATTCCCTCACACAGAAAGACTAATTAGTTTGCATAAGTTTGGGCAAGTAAATGAAACCAACAGGACATTTGTCCTCTGAGGTTCTTTTTACATCTTTATTAGACCAAACTGCCAATAATCCCCCTCCCCATCTCCATGCCCCCACAGAATGGTTCCTTTTAAGAATAGACAGATTTTTGCTTGATTCCTTTGACAAATACTGAGCACCCTGATCTCTATATTCACTATTTCTACTCAAATGTTTCTGACATAAGACACAGGTTTTACATTTTTCTATCAACAGAGGGGGTACTAACATTTTAGGGTCTTTTCAGAGGATTGCCAATAGGAAAATGTCAATTTTGGAAAGATGTAATAGCTTTTAACAATTCATTCCTGCAGCAATACATTCACAAACTATAACAGGAATTTATCTTAATTGGCCTATGCTAATAACTTCTATTTCTTTTCTTTGTCCTGCTCATAGTTTAATCAAGCTTCGGTAGTCACATTATCATCACTTTATACTATCTTGGATTTAAATCATAATGAACTTCAAAGTTGCTACTTGTTTCCTTCAATTTTATGAAAAAGTTTTGGCTTCTTTTTCCGTTTAGGAAGATTGGTCTCTAACTCCTGCTTTCTTTTTATTCTCAGCAGCAGAGGCAAACTCATTACAAAACCAAATGTTTAAGCCTCCCACACAGAAGAAAGATACCTTCATTTAACTCAGAGAAGTCTTTTGAGATGGAAAGCTGTAGTTCACAGAACTGCAGACCAAGGAACACAGCATAGAAAGGGTAACAAAACAAAAGAAAAGAAATACTTCTGAGATTACAGTGTCTGTTTCTGAATTCTTGACTGGGGGAAGGAGCACATTTCCCCACCACCAAAGCTCAGCTACTTCTGGGGTGGTGTGAGATCAAAGGGTCCCTGAATAAATCAACCAATTCAATCTAGTGAGTCACACTGCTGCCCATATTAAAAGGCTTTCCCTTCTCAGTAGCTGTCACAGTCCAGTTCCTGCTTAGAGATACATCCAATACTCATTTAGGAAAAATACTTCTCCATTCTCTTATGCTTTTGAATAAAGCCAATGCAGTTTACCACAGAAAGTAAATTGCATTGTGCAAATTGAAAAAAAAAAACCTTGAGGGAATTTTAGTAGAAAATTGCCATAATCCAGGTGAAAGATCAAGTATTTTAACTACTAGCCCTTTCCTTATCAAAAATGGTAGAGGATGTGTTTAAAATCAAAGGGGAACCAGCTAATCTCACCTTCTCATTTGACAGTTGAAATTGAATTCAAGAAATGTTAATCTAATGGCCCAAGGTATTATAGGTAGTGACCTGGCAAAACCAGAACCAAAGAATTTGAAGGAACTCAAAAGGCACATAGCAAGATCCTTTTGAAGGCACGAGTTGTTTTCCATTTTATTTTTGTAAAACCGGAACCTAGAACAGTGTCTTAAACTTTTTTTGGCGGGGGGGGAGAGGAGGGTCCAGATCTATGATTTCATTAGGATTGGGAAATTATACCTCTTTCATCATTTGTTTCAGTTGTGTCCAGTTCTTCATGATCCCATTTGGAGTTTTCTTGGCAAAGATACTGGAGTGCTTTGTCATTCCCATCACCAGCTCATTTTACAGATGAGGAAACTGAGGCAAACAGAGTCAAGTAACTTCCTAGGGTTACACAGTAGGTATCTGAGGCCCAATTTGAACTCAGGAAAATGAGTCTTTCTGACTCTAGGCCTGGCCCTCTATCTCCTGCATCACCTAGCATCAGCAATTCATTTCTAATAGCTAACTGCTGAGGGAGTGTTACTTGCCTAGCATAACACAACTTGTGTGTGACTGAGGAAGGACTTGAACCCAAGTCTTTCTGACTTCCAAGCTAGTCTTTCCTCTCCCCTTTACACACAATAGGTGCTTCATAAATGCTTCCGAACTTCATCTGAACAGGAATATTTTTTTTTTTGCTTTTTGGAGGGCAATTGGGGTTAAGTAACTTGCCCAAGGTCACACGGCTAGGTTTTTGTTTGTGTGTGCTTTAAGTGTCTGAGGTCGGATCCAAACTCAGGTCCTTCTGACTCCAGGGCCGTCGCTCTACTCACTGCGCCACCTAGCCACCCCGAGAACAGGAATACTCTTAAGAGGTCATCCTGCCTTCACTTGTACATCGCTGAAATATAACTAGGCAATTCATGTAACTTTCCTATAGCTCTAATTCTTGGGATTATGCTTTTCTGCAACTACCTACTACTCATTGATTTTGACTTTGCTCTATCCTAAATTCTAGGCAGCTAAGTGGTACAGTGGATAGCACTGAACTTAAGAGTCAGGAAGACCTCAGTGCAAATTCAACTTCAGACACTTATTAGCTAGGTAACCCTGAGCAAATCACTTTAAAAAAAAATCGCTGTTTGCCTCGGTTTCCCCATCTGTAAAATGAGCAAGATAATAGCACCTATCTTTCAGGATTGTTGTGAGGACCAAATAAGTTAATTATTGTAGAGTGCTTAGCATAGTTTCTGGCACATAGTAAGCACTATATAAATGCTAGCTAGCTTCTTAATTGTCTTCCACATAAAAAGCCTTCAAATATGTGAAGATCCTTATCATATCCACCCAAAATTTTCTCTGCCTCTAATGTTCCTCCTGGATGTGTGAGTCTTTGTGTCTCAGCAACTCCCTTATCTATCTAGATCAGGCAGCAATGGTCTTCAATAGCAGTGCTCTTTGACAGCCAGACAGATTTTAGCAGAGTGTGGTTTGGTGCTATGTTGATCTCAACTCTATAGAAAAAGTTGCACTTCCTATGTCACTTACCAGCAAATTGTCAATTAAAAGGGGCTTTGAAGGTTTGGGGAGTATTAACCATGACACATGGAGCTGAGTTCACAGATCTTTCTGAGCTCATAATTGCTCTTTTGTCCTTATTGGCCTTAGCATGACTGTACTAGGCAGTTTCTTATAATTAACCCAAGGATGGCACATACATAGTAACCTTGGGAGGCAACTGTCATCCCAGATAGGGCAGCCAGTCCACTGCAGGTTTAAATAATCATCCTGAAAATGACATTTGGAAAAATTCACTATCATCCTTGCAGAATGCCATGGAGAGGTAGGTAGAAGTGCTATAAAACCTATACAGTAAGATTTCTCACAGAAGTTAACTTAGGGCAAAAAACTGTAGGACTAAATATTGAAAGTAATTATACTTCCAAAAATGTAATATATTCTTTAAAAAGAAACTGTATTAAAAGCTCCACCATTCCACATATAGTCCTTTTTCTGTCCTTTGTATAGATGAAGCCAGTCAGTGAACAAACATTTATAAAGTACTTACTATGTGATGATCACTGTATTAATCTCTAAGAATACAGAGACAAAATACAGTTCACATCCAAATTGAGGAAACAACATGTAAATAACCAGTTATATAAAAGATATATACAGAGTAGATGGAAACTAATCTGAAAAGGGAAGGTGCTAGTAGCTGGGATGACCAGAAAAGATCTGCCAAGATTTTGAGGTGAGTCTTGAAAGAAGACAAGTACGCTAGAAATAGGAGGTAAAGAGAGAAAGTATCGTAAGGCACGAGGACCAGTCAATACAAATACACAGAGCTGGAAAATGAAGTACTATGTATAAGGAACAGCATATTTGTTTATGATTACCAATTTTTTTCTTTTTTTCTTATTTAATATTTTATTTTTACCAATTACATATAAAAACAATTTGCCACCCTATTTTTTCAAATTTTGAGTTCCAAATTCTCTCCTTCTCTTCCTCCCCTTCACTGAGAAGGCAAGCAATTTGATATACATGTAGTCATTCAAAACACCTGTCCATGGAAGACATTCAATAAAACAAAACACAGCCAAAAAAAAAACCAAAAAACCAAAGTTAAAAAAAAAAGTGTCTTTGATCTACATTCAGGCTTGACAAGTTCTTTCTCTGGAGATGGACAGCACCTTTCATCACAAGTCCTACAGAATTGTCTTGGATCATTGTATTGTTAAGAATAGCTAAGCTATTCATAGACAAATAGAACATTTATTAAGCACTATGTGCCAGCTATGGCACAAGGCATTGGATGAAGGGCAGTGAGATAATTGATGGGAAGGATAGTGTAAAGGTAGCTTCGGCTATAATGGTCACTGTAGTATCACAGCATGTGACTGGAATGGCATGGAAGACAAAAAATGAATCAATAATGAAAAATTTGTTTAAGAGGCAGTGTATACAATAGAAGGAGCACTGACTGGAGATAAAAGCCTAGATTCAAATACTGACTCTGCTACTTAATATCAATGTGGTATTCATTAAGACATTTAATCTTTCCATGCCTTAGTTTCCTCTTCTATAAAATGTAGAGGTTGGAATAGATAGCTTCTGATGTCCCTTCTACCTCTAGATTTATGATCCTATGTTTGCAATTTTAATAGTCTGGGTCACAGTACTACAATATCTAGTCAGAAGGCAAGAGAGTTAACATTTATATAGTACTTCTTAAATTTTTTTTTACCCAGGCACTGCACTAAGCATATGAAGCAGTAGATTCTTACTGTTTGTAATTATTGACTCATTTTCTTCTTACAGAGATGCTGCAAAGTAGATATTATTATTATTCACATGTCAGAGATGAAGAAACTGAGGCAAACAGGTTACTTGATTGTGCCAGTTGACACAGTTAGTGTCTGAGGCTGTGTCTGAACTCAGATCTTCCTGATACCAGGCCCAATGCTTTATCCACCATACCATCTAGGTATTTATTCCTCCTCAGGTCAAAGTTGGGTTGTGTGGGAAAGCAAAACACACCTGATTATCCACCTGATTACTCGGCCTTCCTCTGTTTCACCCCAAAATTCTGAGTTTATTTCAATGCAGAGATTTATGGGCACCAATCCATCTCTTTTCATTATGCTCATCTATTTGCTTAATTTTCCCAAATAGAGCCTTCTCTCTAACTTATAAAAATCCTTCTCTGGGCAGGATAGAAGTTTAGCTACAGCCTTGTCAGACCACAGTAACTCTTCATTGACTATGTATCTACACGCAAGCTTGGTGTGGTTTTCAGGACAATAACAAAATGCATAACCATTTTCTTTTAGTAAAGGTTAGAATGTAATCATAAGCAAGAATTGGAATGTGTTACCTGGAGGGAGTGGGAAGCTTTTATTCAGACAGAAGAGTGACTAGTTGGATTCCTTTTTGGTAGAATTGGATGACACTGAATAATTTGTATTTGATATAACTTAGAAATTCACCTCTCTTCCCCACCCCCTCAGTAAACCTGCCTACACTATTAAGTGATGCAAAGATAATTTGAACTATAACTAAAAAAAAATTTCTTTTTAGAATTGACATCCTAGAGAGATTACAGAGTGAGAATTATCTTAGGGACAGCTCTCCCCTACTCATAGAAAATAACGTAAGAGGCTCAAAATGCAGAAAAGACAGCAATTGTAGGAAGAGGGAAAGCAAAAGGGCATGAACACAGGAGAAAACAGGCAACCTGTAGAAGGAGAGAAAGGTGAAGAAGAATCCAAGGGCAAGGGCTTCTCAGAGCACCCCTCCTCCCAGTGTCCTGGGGAATTCTCCATTTAACCTTTCATGATCAGGTCCAAGGCATCATCCCTAGAATTAACAAAAATCAGTTAAAGACAGGAAGTCAGAACCCAGAAGAGTGGAACTAGAAAAGCTGGAGAACAGACTATGGTGCTATGGTCAATTAGAATCTACCTGCAACAGCATCTCAGCTCACCACCTTCAATTCTCTGAGGGAAAGAGACCTTGCACAATCCCACTGGTCTGAGAGAACAAAAGTTATGGAGCAAGAGATAGGAGAGACCTCTTGAATGAAAAGGATTGGGAGCAAACATGGTTTCAGGAAAGACACCATAGAAAAATCAACAAAATAATTAATTCAAGCAGCCAAAAACAGAAAGAAGGAAACAAATTTAAAGCATTTTTTAAAATAACTATCTCAGTGGAGAGGCATTGTGGGTTAGACCTGAAGTTAAGAGATCTGAGTGAAATTTTTTCTCTGCCACTTACTTTGTGTGTGAACTTGGGGAAATCCTATAATTTCTCTAAAACTTAGTTTCCTCACCTGTAAAATAAAGATGTTTAAGTAGATGGCCTCTGAAGTCTCTTCCATTTCTTAAGAGAAGTACATCAAAACAAAAGAAAGTGAAACACAATCATTTGGAGAAAGGAAATATGTTACATACAAAGAAATGTCAAAAAGAAATGACAAATTGAAGTGTGTATAGGATAATTATATATATGTGCCTATTTGTGACTAATGGTAGGCATCTCTAGAGTGAGGGGAGTAAGGAAGGAAATAAAGGAAATTTGTGTTATTATTTTGTGGTGTATCTGAAAGAAATAGCAAGTTGTCCATAGTAGATTTACCGTTTCATGTGCAATCATCTTTTTGTTGTACTATGATATGAAAATACTTGTTTTGTTCCATAAACTAAAAATGAAATTTTAAAAAAAGAATACAAAAAGTGAAACAACATTATTATTGCCATAAACCTCCAGAATGGTGAAGAATAATCAAAGGATTAAGAGAAAATCTCAAAGAAATTGGAAGTCTTAAGAAAGAAATAAACAAGGTTAACCATAGCTTAGTGAATTAAGAACAAAAGGAAGAAAAATGCTCCAAAACGGTTGATTTTCTTAGAAAAAAAATTATAGAATAAGAATGTAAAAATTCAGAGGCAGAAGGAAAGACAAATGGAAAATAATTTTTAAAACAAGATTTAAAAAAACACATTTAAGAACGTTACAAAACAATAAAAATGAATTTTAAAATAGGTGTGAAAATATTAAGAATTATAATAACTTCAGTAAAAGATCACATAAAAGAATACATTATTCCAAGAACTCATACAGAAAAATGGTCCAGAAATATTGGAAGGTGGGAAAGTGCATGTTGAGAAAATCTACAGAACACCAAAAGAAAGAAAGACCTTATTTTAGCTTATAAAGAAATACCATAGATCAAGTTCTCTTACTATATCATCAAAGAAGACGTTTTGCCTTAAGAAAGGGAAAATTCTTTCAAATTCCAAAGAGATCTAATTATAATAAAAGAGTATTATACTGTGGTTATAAGAACTAAAAGGAAAAATTAGAATATGATATTATGAAGAATAAAGGAGGTCTATTGGCATACCAAATAGTATAATATACAAAACTTAAACATCAAAGAAAATAATTGGATATTCATCAAAGAGGAGGAATTAAAATCATTCCTTTAAAAGAATTCAGAAGTGAGTATTCTAAGAAACAGGACTTCTGTGGGGTTCTGGCTTCCATCTCTTCCAATTCATGTAAAAAATTATTCTAGACAAACTTTGGAGCTACAAAGCCCACAAAATGACACAGAGAAGCTAACCTCCTCCTGAAGACAGCCCAGCAGGATGGCAGGAAGGGGTCAGCTCAGCACTCTGGGAGCCGAGCCAAGTCCTGCTTGAACCAGAAGTTTTAGCCTCAGGGTGGCCACAACCAGCCACTGGCTGGAGGGACTTCAGATCACCAGCAGCTGTGGCAGTTTCCAGAATTTTCGACTCATATATGCTAAAGACAAAGTGAGAGGTCAGTGTAGACTTTGCAGGAACAGGGAGTTTGGGAGTGCAATCCAGCCTTTTCCCCCAGGGGAAGAAGCAGCTGAGGCCACCATGTGTCTGCTTCAGAGCTCCTGGTCTGCAGATCATAGGGAGACCGAGCAACTAGTCTGAGGGGTAATCACTCTTGCTTTAACCTGCTTGGATCTGGATCACTGTCTAGGATGGAGGTCCAAGGGTGCATCAACAGTCTACCAGAGAATGGGGAAGCTTCAGAGAGGGCACCCAACTAATAGCTCTGGAAGCTGTGAAAACCCCAGTGTTTGGGATAAAGCTCCCCTTTCTGGTAGTAGAGTTCTACTATGGCAAAAGGTTCAAAAGTCAAGTAATTGAGTGGCAACATGAGCAAGCAAGGGAAGCAAAGTAAACAGAGCAATCCTACATTAGACTCCTATTTTGGGGACAAAAAGGACCAAAGCATGGAACAGGAGGAAGACAACGAAGTCAGAACTCCTGCACCAAAAGCTTCCAAGAAAAATATGAGATGGTTACAGGCCATAGATGACCTTAAAAAGATTTTGAAAACCAAATAAGAGAAGTGGGGGGGGGGGATGGGAAGAGAAATGAGAACGATGCAAGAAAATTATGAAATGATGGTCAACAACCTGACTGAAGAAAATAACACTTTAAAACATAGGCTAACTCAGATGGCAAAAGAGGCTCAAAAAGGCAATGAGGAGAAGAATGTCTTAAAAAGCCAAATTTGCCAGATGGAAAAAGAATCTCAAAAGTTCACTGAAGAGAATCATTCCTTCAGAATTAGATTGGAGCTAATGGAAGCTACTGAGTTTAGGAGAAATCAAGATACTATTAAACAGATCCAAACATATGAAAAAATAAAAGGCAATGTGAAATATCTCATTGGGAAAGCCACTGACCTGGAAAATAGATGCAGGAGAGATAATTTAAAAATTATTGGACTACCTGAAAGCCATGATTGAAAAAAGAACCTAGAAATCATACTTCAAGAAATTCTCAAGGAAGATTGTCCTGATGTTTTAGAATCAGAGGGCAAAATAGAGGTTGAAAGAATCCACCTATCACATCCTGGGAAAGATCCCAAAAAGAAAACTCCTAGGAATATTATAGCCAAGTTCCAGAATTCCTAGATCAAGGAAAAAATATTACAAACATCCAGGAAGAAACAATTTGAATATTGTGGAAACACAATCAGGATAACACAGGATCTGGCAGCTTCTACACTGAGGGATGGAAGGGCATGGAACATGATATTCTGGAGAGTAAAGGAACTGGGATTAAAACCAAGAATCACCTACCCAGCAAAACTGAGTATCTTGTTTCAGGGGAAAATATGGTCATTCAGTGGAATAGAGGACTTTCAAGCATTCTTGATGAATAAACCAGAGTTGAATAAAAAATCTGACATTCAGATACAAGAAGCAAGAGATGCATGAGGAGGTAAACAAGGAAAAGAAATCATAAGGAACTTATCAAAGTTGAACTACTTATATTCCAACATGGAAAAACAATAATTGCAACTTATGAAACTTTTCTCAGTATGAGAGTAGTTGAAGGGAACAGAAACATATATATATATACACACACACACATACATATATACATATATATGTCTATATAAGAGGGTATATGGGTGTATGAATACATATGTGAGTGTGTGTATATATGTGTACAGGTATACATAGACAGAGGGCACAGGACCAATTTAATAGGAAGGGATGATACTTAAAAGGTGAAATTAAGAGGTAAGAAAGGAATACAATGAGAGAAGATGGAGAGAGACAAAATGGGGTAAATTATCTCATATAGAAGAGGCCAGGGAAAACTGTTACAATGGAGGGGAAGAACAGGAAGGCAAAAGGGAATGAGTCAACCTTACTCTCATTGAATTTGGCTTAGGGATGGAATGATATACACACTAAATAGGGCATCTCACCCTACACGAGACTTGAGGGGAAGGGGACAAGAGGGGGAATGATGGAAGGAAGGGAGGGCTGGGGGAGGGAAGTTGGAAGCACCCACATTTGAGGGGAGCTAGGATTGAAGTAGAGAATAGAACAAGTGGGGGCATGGGATGGGATGGAGGGAGATATGTCCACTATGGAGATGTTTTGCATGGCTGCACATGTACAACTATGTTGAATTGCTTGTCTTCCCAGTGAGAGTGGGTGATGAGGGAGGAAGAGAAAGAATCTGGAATTCAAAGTTTTAAAGTCAAATGTCTAAAAATATCTATATTATTATTATTATTGTTATTATTTTACATGTAACTGAGAAATAAGATGTACAGACACTGGGACATAGAGATCCACCCTGCCGTACTGGAAAGTCGGGGAGGGCATGGGGGAAGATATAGGAGAGAGCAGATTGGGGGAGGGGATATTCAGTGGGATTGCTGTTTTGAGGTATTGGGTAGGGAAAAATTAGGAGAAAATTTGTAACTCAAAATCTTGTGGAAATGAAAGATGTAAACTAAAAAATAAGTAAATAAATAAACTTTAAAATTAAAAAAAAAAGAAGTGAGTATTCTGAGAGAGAAGTGATGCAAAAGAGAAGCAGATCTTTGAAGGAAGAATCAAAGTAGGGAACCACAAGCAGAATGAGAATAAACCATCAACAACCATCAGCAACCCCACCCCTCTGCTGGGAGGGGTTCGGCACCTCCAGAGATCAATTTTTATAAGACAGAGCCATTTACCTTTGGTGCTAAATTTTACTAAAGTGAAGATATTGTTGGAACCTAAGTTAGGGGCCATAAGTCTGAAAGAATTGAACAGGAAATAATAAATTGCAAGGGTGTGATTAAAAAAAAAAACAATGAGGAAAAAGACAAAGAACAGAATTAGGTCCCTAATAATTAACAAACAATTAATTAACAATTACTTAACAAGGATATCTAACACCTCACTAATGTCAGGCACTTTGCTAAGCTCTGGTGATACAAAATATAGAGGGGAGGGGGCAAAAACACAAAAACAACCTCAACCTCAAGTTGCTTACACACTGATAAGTGAGATAAATTTAAACAAATTGACAAATTCAAGATATAGAATAGAAGTAAAATAACCTTAGGAGGGAAAGGCTCTAGCCTTCCAAAACCAAAGGTGTTATTTGAGAGGAGTCATCAGGGATGTCAAGAGGTGGAGGTGAAGACAGAGAGCATTCCAAGCATGAGCGACAGTCAATGGAAAGTCACAGAGATGGGAAGTGGAGTGTCATGTGAGAGGGACAGTAAGTAGACCAATATAACTGGAATGAGGGGAGTGAGAAGAATAGAAAGGTAGAAAGGGACCCATTTGTGAAGAGACTTAAATGTCTGGCAGAAAAATTTATATTTGATCCAAGAGGTGGTAGTAAGGATACATTAGAGTTTATTCAGCAGTGGGGTGGGTGGTCAGGTCAGCAATTTAGAAAAATGAATGCATGAAGCACTATGTGGGACTGCATAATAGGCAATTTACATTTTATGTTCCTCTGCACTATTCAGATAATTCATATTAGGTCCTTGCTTTGTGGAAAACCAGGACAGAAGTCCAGCTCATCCTCTTGCTGGGGGTTATCCTCTTCTCCTACTTCCAGTAAGGTCCAAAATGAGAAAGAACATTGATGGACATTCTCAGAACAAATGACAAACAGATCAAAACCTTACAAAAATACTTTTTGAAAAAGCAAACATCATTTCACAAGCAAAGCAAAGCAAAGGTTAAAAATAGCTATGCATCAACAGATTTGTCCAATGTAACCAAGTTGTTTATTTCTGTATGAAGTCTATGTAATGGCTTAAATCCAAGAATGGAATCAAAGGGCCCTGCAACAGTGACATTCTCATTAACTCAGCCAACAATGTATTAACAAAGAAGGGTCAAACAAATGTTGAATCATGTGGAGTTGTTTAGGGAAACAGATGTGTTTATGATGGCAATTCAAGACCCCATTATTGCCATTTGAAATTATAGAATGGTTATCCTTAAAAAGCCTGAATTTGTTCATCAATGTAGATTATTCAAGGAAATGGAAGAAATTTTGCATGCTGTAAAAACATAGCATCTATGAATATATAGCAATTTACCTGGTGACTACAATTTTAGATCAGAATCTCACTAACCAATGGACTAACCAATGACTAACCAATGGCAAATCTCAGTACTGCAGATACAGACCTCAAAATATCCTAGATAATTCAACCAATAAATTATACTCGAAACATTACCAGTGTCACAGATCAAACTATTGCCCAAGATCATTTGGAAATAATGTTTATCCATAAAAAAAAACTTTAAAACAATGTTTTTGGTAGATATTATTATTCCAAATATGTATGATCCATAAGTTTCATGAAAAAATAAGCTTTCAAAATAATTAACTCTAGCGGAAATCAAAAGCATCCAAAATGAACTAACATGCATATGATCCTTGTTGTCCTATATAGTACTGGAGGTGTTCCAAGGATGATTTCATTAAGTCTCTAAGGAATGACCTTATATAATAATACTTTTATTCTACTATACTCTCACTGACAAAATCAATTTAACTCTCACTTCATTTATAATAAAGCACTTTAAAGTTTCTAAAGTGTTTTACAACTCTGGGACACAAGTGCTATTATATTCTCCACTGTATAGATCAGGAAACTTGAGACTCAGGTTAACTTGCCTAGGGTCACAAAACTAGTGTCTGAGGCAGGATGTGAACTAACGTCTTCCTAATTTACTTTATCTGCTTGACACCTAGCTACCTCATTTCTCCCAGGAATTCTACTTAAACTTGTATCCAAGTCATATTTTTCTTCGAGGTTTTTCTTATATTGTTCTGGAATTATTCTGTTCTAAATTTGTGACTTGAATATCCCTGTCACCATGATCATTCTTTATGATGAGATTCTTTTTTTTTCTTCTCATTCTTTCAGCCTCACTTACTGACTTTAGACTTTCCTATTTTGCATTCTGTTGGATCCAACTGATATTTCCTCAGGGTATTGTTAGAAACACAATTGAGGCCAAAATTTGGGTATCAAAAGAAGTTTATTGAGGAGAAGTTCAGAGGAATTGAATGTTTCTGGCCTGAAGTAGGCTCCTCCCTTCTTCAGGAAGAGGGGTACAAAACAATACAGAAGTGAGAAAAGCTTTATACTCTTAGGAGAAAAGCTTTATACTCTTAGTTTGGTGGTACCTCCCATCCCAATGAACAGATTGGTCCATTCTCTACGGGGGTTACAATCTTCTTTATAAGCCCATTGTATATTTCTTCTAGATATGTACAAACATGACCCACCTCCCTTCATCATATATTACATGTTTTATTAATGAGGCTCTAATTTTATGTGGAGTGTGTCACATTATATGCATGAAATTTATTAAGCATGCATTGTAGTAATTTTGGACCCGGTCATTGACACCAACTAGTTTGAGTTCGATGAACCCTTATCCTAATCTGAGGGTCTCTCTAGGCCATTGACTGCCTTCTAATTGGTTGGGAGCCTCTGCAATCTACTAACTTCCTTTATCAGTCTTACTTCAGCAATCTCTAAGAGTCCTGTGGAAACTTAACTCTTTACTGTCTCTCACAGTACTATCATTTTATTCAAGTATCTTAGGGACAGCTCCAGGGACCTGCAAGTTTTAGTGTATCCTCTTGGTCTGTGCTCTTCAAATTCTGACCTGGGTTTAGCTCTAAGAATCACAACTGTGTGCTTGACTCTGGTTGAAGCTCCAGCAGATTGCTCCTTAACCATTGTTAAATATCTAGAGGACCTGCAAGGTTCGGAATGGCAGAGCTACAAGTTTTCTTTTGGTCTGGGATCAGTACTCTAGTTATTCTACTGCAGACTTCAAAGTGGGCTGGGGACTGAATCTGAAACCCTACTTCGCTTCCAGGTTTAGAGGCACACAGGTCCTGCCTACTCCTTTTCCTTCTCCTTGCCCAGTACACAGCTCACACATTACTACTATTTTTAGTGGCCCACCATTCCTAGGAGCAGGTCCCTTCAGTCTTCACTTAGTCTATGACCCTGCTCTGAGATATGAGTCACTGAGGTGCCAATTGATACCTGTTCCTGCTCCCACAAACCAGCAAGACCTTTTGTGATGGATCTGGGACCTCTTCTTGCTCTAATGCTCAGCTGTAGGTTCAAGACCTCATGCTGGAAGGCTCTATATGGTGTTCTCTTAGCTAGATCACATCCCCAGAGTCCACAGACCTTTGCTTCCTTATGTCAACTTAAATTGGGAAAATGACTCACTGTGATTTTTTTTTTCTTGGACTTCCTAATCAAGGTCTGATACATTTTCTAGATATTTGTGGAATAGTTGTGAATGAAAACTAGACTGTGTTGCTTCCTTCTTCTACACCATCTTGGCTCATCTCTGTTCTTCTAGTATTATATCAGTTCAGTGGTTATTGGGGAAATCTTAAATTCAAAGTACAAGTCATTAAATCAATACTTATAGATGACCTAAAAAATTCCTTATTCTTAACCCTTTCTGTGACTCAATCAACACCAATGATGATGTAGAAGATGTCGAAACAAGGTGAAACTGATTTTATATTTTCATCTCTTCAATAAGTTGCAATGACAAAAAACCATTTGATAGTCAATAAGCCCCTAAGGGCTGACTCTCAGTAAGAAAATACATTCTTTTGCATGAACCATACTCAAAGCCTTTCCTGTAATTTAGTAGAACCTACCAGAACCTATTATCTACTAGGATAGCTTTCAAACTCATTGTTACCTCTGCACCATAACACATTTGACTAGGGTTCTTGTGGAGGACCTTTTCTATGTATGATGAAAATAAAATACCACCAATAAACTCTGGTCTGACTTCCTTTGAGCAACTACATATCAACTTCAGCAAATTTCAAAAGATACTTTTAAGCACCTACTATGTGCAGAAGATTGCTTGGGCATTGTGGGAATAGAAATGTTTAAAAAGATGCAGTATTTTGATTGAAATAAAGTCTATAAAAAAGTCTATAAAAGTCTTTAAAAGTCTATAAAAATGTAAATGCATAAGAGAGATGCATACCAATTATTATGCAAAGTCAAGGCAAAGGACTATTATTGACTTGTTTTAGAAGGAGCTATGGGAATGAGGGAAGACTACATGAGGGTGGCATATTGGCTACACTTTAAAGAAAATTTCGAGGTTAACAATCAGGTGAGATATTGAGCACACTACAGAATGTGCATCTATTCTCTCCTTCTATTTGTTTTCTAAGACCAGTGCCAAGTAGACATGATGAAAGAAATATTTACCAAGAATCCCCTTGTTTAATCAACAGATTGATAACACACCTTCATTCAAGGTTATGAGTCCATATGTATTTTCCAATATGGAAGCAAAAAAAGTAGAAAACTTTGGCCAAATATCATGAAATCTTTGCTAGGCAATTGTTATATTTTAAGTTGAAACATTCAGAAAATAGTGATTTCCATTCTGTGAAATGTCTAGGTCTCATTCAGAGAATGAGTTTGAAAGTTACAAAGTTACAGAGTTACAGAGTTTGAAAGAACACAGAATTCTATAGTTCAACCAGGGTCCTCAGTGAGAATTACTGGTCTTTTCAAAGTAAATGCTACTAATTAGGAAGCTGCTTTCTATTTAGGGCCTGACCATAATCAGGCTTACTTTCCCTTACTCTATATGACCCCCTCCAAGGAACAATACCAATATGTGAAAAGAAGATGAGATCTTGCCAGGAGGTCATTCTAGGGAGGTTGCTTCATGGAGTGATACTGTAGGAATTCCACTGGGGTAATAAATCCACACACTTCAGTAAGAGTGATGGAAAGTGTTCTCAGCAGACTTATTCCACAGCAAATGGGGCTGTGTAACCACCTGTCAGATTCACAGCTTTAACTTCAGTTTTTAGAAAAATAGCACATTCCTTCTCTCCCTCCTACTGAGAGTGAATCACTTTTGCCAGCTCTCAAGCAGAGAGAGTTTGGCTAGGCTGGTAGCACTCAGCTACAGTCTATTAAACTGAAGCTACCTTTGAATTTGGTTAACAAGAAAAAACCCAATTTTTTTATATGTTTAAACTCAGATTCAAGGAAGAAAAAAAGTCAGTGGGAAGTATTTTCAGTTTGTAAATTTGAATTTGTAGCATTTACAAATTCTTGAAGATACTTACTTAGATCAAACAAAAAAATCACAACAAAAGACCATTGTCTGTTCCCTTTGCTATTTCAAACATAAAAAAATGATTTTTAGTGCTCCTAGAAGTCAGAAGCATGTGCCTCTTTTAGGCAAAGGAGAGTGGATACCTTTCCTCATACTTTATGTTACTGTTTCTAGCATTTTACATTTTATAGTGTTGTACCCCAATAAAAGCGAGACAGAAGATCCCCAAGATTAAGTTTAAAAAGTGGATTTTATTACCACAGGACACCACCGTGGGACTGTTGGGGTACATGGTCACCCAAATCAGACAGTGCTTTGGCACAGACAGTGTGTTGGTTTTATAGAGGTTCCATAGCCAGGTTACATAAACTGAAATTACAGTGATGTAAGCTGAAACTCCAATGATTTATCAGTGTACACTTGAAACTACAATTAGTGATTGGTCAGTATACATTTGAATTTCCCACCAGTGTGAAACCCTAGGCTGGGACTCCCACCCACAGATTAATCAAGGGTAAGAAAGCAAGGTGGAGTTCTCTGTTTTACAAATCAATGAAGGAAAGGTTGGGCTGGCTGTTTTACAAATCAAGGAAAGGGAAGGTTGGGCTACCTATTTTACAACTCAAGGAAAGGGTGATCGGATTTGGGAAGGGCAAAGTGACAAATCAATGGGGGAAGGGCAGAGTGGAGCTGGATCCAACCATAGCACTGCATATTCTTAAAATACTGTCATTTCTATCCCATAAGCAACAACTTTTTAATGGATGTTAGGATATATTACTCCTTTTGCAAATGAAATAGAAAAGTCAAATTACTTGCTTAACATCACAAAACAAGAGAGTTTAGGTATGAATGTAAATGCCCAAAGTAAGACCTGAAAATAACCCAAATAGCCACCAAAATCACCAATCCCCATTGTTCTTCTTGAGGAATATTTTTTTAACAGTGACTTTCTATGCAGTCCTCAATCCCTTTGTTGTATAGTTCTTAGCATAATTCTCCTTTGTTCACTTTCCCAATTCATCCTGGGAATGTCTAAAAAGGATTTTTAAAGTATGAAATGAGATTATTGTAAAAGACCTTTCTGCACATCCTTTTTTTTTCGGCTGGTTCCAAAAAGTTCCATTGCTAAAATCTTAAAACATAACATACATATTTTAGGCTTGGGGAAGAGTTTAAATCCATGGTTTCAACCATCTACAAAACTCCCCCAGATATAGCAACTCCATCCACCAAATCATACCTGAAATTTGTTTGTAACTTTTGTAGTCCTCAAGAGTAAGTAACTTGTCTATATTGACATAACTAGAATGTGACACAGGCAAGACCTGAATCTAAGTCTTCTTAACTCTAACATCCTCCCTACATTGATTGACTTTCTAGCCTGGATTTAGCTAAATTAATTGACTTTCTGTAGCAGCAAGCACCCCAGCGTCCCCAGGGTGGCTGCCAACATAGGTCCTTAGATTTTCTAAAGGAAAGCAACTCAAAATGGGTTAACAATTTTGGTTTAATCAATCAAACATATCATTTACCTAGTTCAGGGGGAAAAGGTCAGCACCCTGAACTTCAGAGTATACAGACAGAAACATTTCAAGCAGACAGGCCTCCAACTGTCCAACAATTATATCCATACCAAATCACATTTACCAGAGAAGAAAGCATCAACATCTGGGTTTTTCAAAGGGCGGGGGAGGGGGAGGGCACGGGGGAGGTCTCAATGGCTGCCCAGAGTCTTGTGTGGTCAAATCACACAACATTTCTCAAAGTGAGCCCCAAAACAAAGCCTCACATCAGGGATTATATAGCCTTCTCCTCTTGACCCACTGCCCAATCACACAGCACCAAGGTGTGGACGGTCCTGAAAAACAAGCCTCCCCCCCTCCCTTCCCCCCCCCCCCCGCCGCCCCACAGGCTCCAGGTGCACTTAACCTAGGGGCAAGGAAGATCTTAAAAATGTACATTCCTATAACACTTCCTCATCTTGTTGTCATCATCATCATCATTGTCACCATCATCATCATCATCACTGATCTTTTAGTAATTTAGTAATTATAATTAAAAAAGGCCAGTAATTTAGGACTCAGAAAATTACCAAGAAAGAAATACAGCCAATTTTCAATTATCTAGTCAAAATAATCAGAAACAAGAATAAACAAAACTCAGAGAAAAACAGTAAACATTATTTTTAATCAGTAGTATGTGGACTTGTCTGAAAAGCCGACCCTCAAATAGTTAGGTACAGCACCCCACAGGCACAAAAACTGTTTTGTTATATAAACGGTCTGGAAGTCTGAATTCCTGAATCCTTTCTTACCTCTCACACTAACTTCATGCAATATTCTAAATCATTTTGTGTTTCCCCATCTGGAAATTTAAAATCTATATGATCAGATTGTGAATCAGAACATGTGGACAGGAAAAATCATTGGGGAATCTAAAAAAAAAAGCCTTCAATAAACATAGCAATAGCTATGTATTTGAATTTTGAAAAGAAAAAAAAATCCTTTCAGTTTATGGCTGAACTCTCTTACATATTCATAGGATGAAAAGGACTTTGGACTTCACCTACACAGACCCTCTTAAAGATGAGGAAACTGGGTTATAATTGGGGCAAAGTGACTTATCTAAGGGTTAGTAAAGGAGCCAAGGGATAAGACCAAGAATCCAGGTTTCCTGACCTGATGTAAGCATCAATGTTCTTGTTTAATCTCTTCTTTCACAATAAAATCATAGAACTTTAATGCTAGAAGGAGCCTTGGGTTTGTATTTGTAGAATTTTAGTAGAACCTACCAGAAAATGCCAGACTCCACATGGACAGGAGAACGAGAGAGAGTGGGGTCTTGAAAACATAGAAGAGGCAGATACCCATTGTGAAATGCTGCAGTGAGATTGAAGAAAATGAGGACTAAGAAAAGGCTATTGGATTTTACAATTAAGAAAACATTGGCAATTTTGGAGAGAGCCATTGTGGTGCAGTGATAAAATCACAAGCTGAATTATAAGGAGTTAAGAAGAGTTTGAGAGGAAATACAGTAGAAGCACCTGTAGCAGCAAGCACCCCAGCATTCCCAGAGTGGCTGCCAACACAGGTTCTTAGATCTGCTTTTCAAAAGGAAAGCAACTCAAAATGGGTTAACAAGCTTACTTTAACCAAACAAACATATATTACCTAGTTCAGGGGGAAAAGGTCAGCACCCTGAACTTCAGAGTATACAGGCAGATCAAACAGACAGGCTTCCAAACTGTCCAACCATTATCAATACCAAAATCACAGTTACCAGAGAGGGAAGCATCAACATCTGGGTTTTCAAAGCTGGGGGGCTCTCAACAACGGCTTCCCAGAGTCTCAACTGGTCAAATCACCCAACACTTCTCAAAGTGAGCCCCAAAGCAAAGCCTCAAATCAGGATTTATATAGCCTTCTCCTGGCTCAGAGAATGTAACTACCCTCTTGACCCACTGCCCAATCACACAGCATCAAGGTGTGGTCATTCCTGAAAACCAAGCCTCCTACCACAGGTTCCATGTGACCACATTCAGCCTATTAGGGGGCAGAGTATATTTTCAAATTAAAGAAGGTTCTCAGAGTCTCTTAAGCCAATCAAAGGGCCTAGGGGCAGGGAAGATCTTCAAATCTGCATTTCCATTACAGCACCTAAGAGGTCATTATATTATACCATACAATCTGTCCTACTTACAGTGTTGATACAAGTCCTTGCTCTGCACCTCTATTCTATCAATCCACCACACAGAATATACTCCTCTCTGGAAACACCAAAGAGTAGCAAACCTCTTCCACAAATCCCTCTGCTTAGGGACTGCTCCTGATACTACAAAAGGTGGGTAAGGATGCTATGTATCCCAAGGCTCTCTTAATTATTACTGGGTCACATTCCTAATTCTCATCTTCACTGCTGCTGCCATTTTCTTTTGCTATTATTCCTGTTCTCAGAAAGACAACACGTTTTTTTTCAGTGATAACTCTAGGTCAGAGATCATATTTTCCACTGTAGTTCCTACCTTCAAGTCTATCAGTCTGTGCTTTTACAAATTCTATAAGCTGCCACTCTGCCTTAATGACCTATTCTCTAAAAACCAAGAGCTCTGTATCTAGTCACTGAATATGCTGAGCCAGATTACTTTCATTTTTCCAATGTTGGCAATCTAACTTCTCTAGAACTCTGAAAAAATAACCAGGGAAAGCTTAACTTGGCATTATCCTTATCCACATCAATATTACCTTTATTTCACTTCAACCATCATGTTAGCCACCATGCCATTTTGTCCCATTCCTGCCCCAACTTTTGCCAAAATGCCAGACTCCACATAGGGTAGCCTGGCAGTTGAGGTTCAAGATTGGAACATGAGACAGTAGTTGAACTTTTAGTAGTGAACCAAAGGAAGTTTACTTAGCCACAGCATGGGAAAGATTTTCAACAATGATAATGCATTTGGTCAAGGTAAATGCCCCCCTCATCTCCTTACAGAAGGATGAAGTGATTGCCACTCAGGGCAACCATGGGATATCTACCAAGGCTGAAGGCCACTGACTATGGAGGCTGATGTCTTTATCACCATTAAGTGACCTAGAAGCAATGTAAACAGTGGCACAGCTTATCCTTCTGCGTTGATCAAGATTCAAAGACAGTTTTCATGTTGTTGTGGGCCTTTTTTTAGAGAAAGAATTAGCCTAATCTATATGGCAGAGGACTCCTGTGGTTATTCTGATCACAGGCTACTAAATACAGATAAAACAATAAGTAAAATATGTATTTTATGACTGCGACAAGAGCTCAGTCATTCACCTGTTCTGTCATCTATAGAATCATTTGATATAAATAGAAAAATCCGAACGTGAAGTAACCTCTTGTTCTTTTACCCAGCCAAAATGTACTTTAAGTGCCTAGTCCCTTTCCTCAATCAAAATGATCTGCAGTGATTTTAACAAGGTACAAATAGGAACATTTTGAACCCAAAATAAAGATCTGTTAAAGAATTCACCCTCTCTACCCTACTTGATATTCTAAAGCAGCTTGTTACCACTATCAGTAAGGAAAGGCAATTGATTTTTGGAGCAGGAAGAAAGCTGCTGTTGTGAATAATTCTGATCAGAGTGCCAATCTCTATCTTCTAATGCTTCCTCTACCCAGCCTATAAAAATAAAACTAACCCAGGCTTCCCCGTCATTGTTTCTAAACTTGTGCTTATCAATAGAGCTAATTATAAAGGTAAGAGGCAAGTGAACCAGGTGAGACATCTGTGTAACAGAGAAGTGTAGTTCTTAAAAGTCTGGTTATCTGGATGCCTTTCCATTGATTGTAACTATGTTCCTCTGGTTGTGAATATCTCTGGGGAGTATGTCATGATGTGAACTATACTGCAAGCTAATGAAGGTCTTCAAAGACAACATTCATCTAAAAGCTTAATTAATGATGAAATTCTTACTGCTGCATTCCTGACAATATCTTAGGAGCCCTTCCATATATTCTTGGATATATCAATGTCTTAGAGACCCTGAAAATTAAAATTCACATGATCCTGACAGTCTGAAGAATCCTTAAAAGTCAAACATCATCTTTAATTATCTCACTCTAGTATAATTCTCCAAGTAGTTTTGTAAGAGTCAAGGCTTGTGTTGGCATCAACCCAACTTTGAAAATAAATTCCCCACAAAACACTCCCTTTAGTATTCTGTGAGTCATCTATGATTCACTTTCTTCCCAAAATTTATTCTTTTTTCCAAAACTTGCATTCACTCATCTAATGTTGGCTTCTACCTCTATTGTCTAAACTAGAGTTTTTTAAACTTTTTCCACTAACAACCCCTTTTTGCCTGAGAAATTTTTACACAACTCCAGGTATATACATATATAAAATAGGTATACAAATCAAACATTTAGTCATAAATCATAAATTTATTTTGAAACAATTTTTGGTATACATATAATTTTACCATTTATTGTAGATGAAAACAAATTTGTATACTACTGAGATTGATATGCTTATTTATTTTTACATAAAGAATTGAAACTTGGCAGAATATTTGATTCTGTAGTACATAAAATGCATCTTCGACATTTTTCAGAGTTGATCAATATTTTGATTTTATAAACGTCAATGCTGAGAATGTTGCTTCACATAAATATATACTACAAAAAGACAAAAGTATGCTTAGGGTCATTTCAGAAATTGTTGGAAATTCTGTCCTAATCCCAAGCCAACATTCATTCAGTAATTTTTTTTAAGAAATTCAAGTTTTAACCATGTATTTCTTGATACCTTGGCAAATTCTTCTTGAACTTTAATGGCAAATGACTGATGTTATCTTTATTTCAATTGAATATGGTTTATGAACCCAATTTAGACTTTTAAAATCAAAATTTGAAGAGAAATATTACTGAAACTGTCTCCAGGCATTTCAGATGACCAATTGTAACTCTTACAATTAAATCTTTAGGAAGATTACTTTCATTTATAAAATCATTTGTAGCTGTAAACATTTCTAAAGAACCATTTTCCACCCTATTCTTTTTAAGAAAACTTAACTTTTTTTTAGTAAATTTTAAAGTAAGCTTTTTAATTAACTTTTTTTGTAAAATTTTCAGTTTTATCTTTTAACATAAATACAATTTTTCCTTGAGGTGACATGTTTAAATCATTGAGTTTTTTTAAATATCTGACAAATATCACAGTTTTGAAAGCCATAAGTCATTATGAAAAAAAAAATAACAAAATCAGATTTTCATTGGGTCAAAAATATAACAACTTCATCTTTCAATTTCAATAATCTATTTAAACTTCACCCTCATGAGAACCACCTTACCTTTGCATGTAGTAATAAGCTTTTGTAAACAAAGTCTGTTTTCCCAAAGGTTTGAAAATAAATGACTGTTAAGAGCAAGGCTTTTAATAAAGTTAATGATTTTGATAGCATCACAAAACATATCTAACTCTAGTGATGTTTCTTTGGCTATGAGCACTTCCTGATGGATCATGCAGCAAGTACAGTGATATGTTCATTGCCACCAGCTTTAACTTTTGCTAGAAATCCACCATTCTCACCTATTGCTCCAGCACCATCTATACAGATTCCAATGTAATTTTTCCACTGTAAGCCTTCATCTGTAAAAAAAATTATTGGCATATGAATACATATGTGAATGTGTGTATATATGTTTACAGGTATACAGAGATAGAGGGCACAGGACCAATTTTATAGGAAGGTGAATTTTACTTAAAAGGTGAAATTAAGAGGTGAGAGAGGAATGTAATGAGAGGAGATGGGGAGAGAAAGAATGGGGTAAACTATCTCCTATAGAAGAGGCAAGGGAAAATGATTACAATGGAGGGGAAGAACAGTAAGGCAAAAGTGAATGGGTCAACCTTATTCTCATTGAATTTGGCTTAGGGAGGGAATGACATACACACTAAATAGGGTATCTCACCCTACAGGAGAGTAGGGGGGAAGGCTATGAGAGAGGGGATGATGGAAGGGAGGGCTGGCTGGGGGGAAGGGAAGTTGGAAGCATCCACTTTTGAAAAGGGACAGAATCAAAATAGAGAATAGAACAAGTGGGAGGTTGGATAGGAGGAAGGGAAATATAGTCAGTCTTTTACAATATATCCACTATGGAAATGTTTTGTATAGCTACACATGTACAACCTATACTAAATTGCTTATTCAAATCTGGAATTCAAAGTTTAAAATCAAATGTTTGTATGTGTACATATACATACATACATATATATATACACACACACATATATATATACATATATACTATTATTAATATTATTTTACATGTAACTGGGAAATACAGGCACTAGGGCATAGGGATCCACCAGGCCCTACTGGAAAGTCTAAAAGGGTATGGGAGAAGATATGGAGAGAACAGATTAGAGGAGGGGATATCCAGTAGGATCGCTACTTTGGGATGGTGGGTAGGGGAAAAATGGGGAGAAAATTTGTAACTCAAAATCTGGCAGAAATGAATGATGTAAACCAGAAGTTAATAAAGCATTTGATTTGAAAAAAAAATTATCAACTTTAAAATAAATATCTTCTCCTGTGTGTCCTTCCAAAAAACAATAATTCCTCATGTATGTTTCTTTCACAGCCATATTTTACATAAAGCTACAACTGTGGCATGTTAGAAATATCAGTTGTTTCATCTAACTGAATTCCAAACTTTTGAGCTGCCCTTGTAAGCCCTTGCCCTTGTAAGCCTGGTAATAAGCTGATAGAATTTCAGAAATTCTTTTGGAAAAACAGTATCATTTGATAAAGGACTTTTACAAATTTCATCCCCATCCTTTTTCCCCATGAACTATTTCTGACATTTTAATAGCAGCAGGTAACATGGGATCTTCTCCTATCAGGTAGGGCTTTTTAGTTTTTGCAATTAAAGAAGAAGTTTCATAAGATGAAAGTAAATACTTTTTGTTGATAGTAACAAATTTCTCAAAACATTGTCTTTCTTTATTTCAAGATTATAAAAGTCATTCAAAATATTCCTTTGGTTTATAGTCATGCTTGGTATTAAGATGTCACTTTAGTTTGGCTTGTTTCATGCTCTCCACAGACAAAACTTCATTACAAATTAAGCAAATAGGTTTTTCCACATCTTTGTCATTATTAGAAGGATTGCAAAAATTATTCAACATTTTCTTTTTCTTGTCAATTTAGGTGTACCACAATCTGGTAGCAAAGACTCTGCCACATTGTCATTAGTATTTTTTCCTCTTCTGTCCAAATTTAGCCACTTATCCATAACCCAAAAAGATTTTGTAGTAAAATATAAATATTGCTAATAATATCTCAAAAATTAGCTTTAGTTTATGAAATTACACTTGTTTGTACTTCATTTTAAAAAATTGATGTTGACACTTACATATATATATAGCAGTAAGGGTAGAGAAATATTAATAAAGGACTTTTGTCTTTACTTGCTGCAACTTATGTTTCTGTGAAAGAAGGAGATAGCAGAAATTTTTAAAATCAAATATTCTAATACAATACAATCTAAAAACATACTAATTTGATACTTACATGATGAGGACTGATGGTAAAAGTCTTTATTTTCCATAATTAAACTATTATGTTTCTGTAAGAACAGAAAACTTTGCATGTACAGTAAAAAACACTGCAATTCATAACATACAATAGTCTCAAATCTGAGCCAAGGTGTCTCTGGCAGCATTCATTGGCATTGTGTGGTGTGACAGCATGTGCAGTGCAAAGTGCGCATGTTATGTGTTCAAAACCAAGGTTGCAGTGAAGTCATGCAATGTAGTATGGGCAAGTGCTGTTAGAAACACCTCAGATTCATTATGCTTTTAATTTTGAATTAATTTTTGGTTGTTGCATGTTTAGAAACATTTTACTGTTGCCAAATTTTTTGTGATCCTCACATTCACATGACCTCACATGGAGTCATGACCCACAGTTTAAGAAGCTCTGGTCAAGCATTTATTAATGATGTGCTATGAATAGAGTACCATGCTAATCAAAGGGGATACAAAAAAAGACAAAAATATGGTACCTGCCCTCAGGGACCCCACATTCTAATGGGATAGACAACATGTAAACAACTACATATGTATAAAATACATATAGGAAAAATGAGAGAAAATCTCAGATGGAAGGCACTAACAGGAGAGAAGAGGAAGTGGGAAAGATATCTTGTAGAATTGAGCTGAGTCTTGAAGAAAGCTAGGGAAGTCAGATAAGTAACTCTAATGATACAAAGCAGATTAGCAAAAGAAATATTTGATAATAAGTGTGACATCCCTCATACTCTGTCTCATAGAGAGTGAGATATTTTGCCTACGTTCATTATTATTCCCACTTAGGAAGATTCTCAGAATATTAGCTCCTTATGTTTGCTTAACTAGCTAACATAGATAAGTAGAGGAGTAGAACACTGACCATGGAGCTGACTCAGCCTAGGCTTGTGGAGCTTTAACACTTTCAGGAAACAAGTAAACACAGCAGTACATACTGAGAGATACTAATGTAGAGCAGTGCCTTTTCCTATCTAGGCTGCAATGGTGGTACAAGTAGTCACAGACCTGCTTATCTTACACAAGCACCCCTCAACAATGTTGTTTCATAGGTATTATTTCATGGCTTACAACTATGGTTTCATTGGCATAGATGAGGTCATTATAGGATTCATAGAAACCCTCACAGTATCTACTGATTCCTCCATCCCTGGTATGGTAACTTATGTGTTTGTTCTTAAGTATACTCTTAAACTTAAGCAATTTCCACTGGCCCAGTGGAAATAAATGTAACAGGCAGTTCTGGCTAGACTGGTCTGGTGGATCAGATTCAAGAGCCATTCAAGAATGAAATGAGACACCTATAGTCCATCTAGCAGGTATCAAATAGAGGTTTACTTGGCCATAGCAAGAGAAAGGAATTCCAAACCTGGAGCAAATGTTCACTGGGGATTCAGCTGAACTCAGCTTTGCTGTGCTTCTATTGCTCATACTGCTGGTCTGTAGTCCAAAGTCCAAGGAAAGAGTGCTAGTCTTTCATGTTCTGATGGTTATTGTACTCAAGTAAATAAGAATCTCTTCCAACAGCCTAAATCTTAGTTTCCTGAGCCAATTAAATCTCAAGAACATTTTAATACCTTGTAAGGAAAACTAGCCTAACCTTCCTGGGGTGGTACCTTATCATATTGCTCCCCCTATGACAAGCCATCATTTGTATATATGCTCAATGATAAATTTCCTTCATGGAGTTCCATTTGTTTATTCAGTCAATCCTCAGCATTCATGCATTTAACTTTTATGACTTCAACCATTCACATGATTTTATCAGTAACCTCATTTTCACTTTCACACTGACAGCCCTGTACATCTGTGGCTATGTGAAGTAGAGGAAAAAATGAGAGATGAGATGCAACCAGATTTGTAGAGTGGTCAGTATCCTACTAGGTACTTCACTTGTAAAGTACCTAGTTGTAAAGAACTAGGTGCATATTTTTATTGTTTGTCTTTATAACTCAAGTTTTGAATTATAATTTTTTGTATTATAATTATGTCCCCAAAGCACAGTGCAAGTCCTTTGGGCTCTAAATCCAAGTGTGCAAGGTGAATGATGTGACTTAGTGAGAAAATAAAGGTATTAGATAAATATTACATAAACTTCATGCCAGAATATCTACAGACATCACTGGCCTAATCTAGAGACATCAAAACTGCCAATCTCATTATCAATCACAGCCTCAAAGTTAAAGTCAACTCACCTCTGCTATGCTCCCTTACTTCAAGACACTTAAGGATCTCAAAGGGTATGGGCAGATTGTTTCAAACTGGTGCATCCTTCATAGTCTCCAGTACCATCTACCAGCCATGAAGGACAGAGGTAGAGACATTACCAATCTTGGCATCTTCTGACAGCAGTGACGAAAGTCCCAGCAACCTCTCCCTTGATTTTCAGAGGCCAGCCAAGGAAGAGAGGTTTACAGCAGTATAATATAAAGTACAATACCCTCGCACCATCATCTGACACAGTGAGATACAGGTTAAAAAAAAGTTTTCATTTTAAGAATATTATTCAGGGGTGGAGCCAAGATGGCAGAGTAGAAACAGCACTTCCAAGGTACTCTCCCCCACACCACTTCCAAACAATGTAAAAGGTGGACTCTGAACAACTTCTGGAGTTCCAGCACCCACAGAATAACACAGAGAAGCTAACCTCCTGCTGAGGACAGCCCGGCAGCCTGGCAGCACCACGCTCTGGAAGCAGACAACGCAGAGCTCTGGAAGCAGCCAGCGCAATGCTCTGGGAGCTGAGCCCAGGCCCGGGTGAGCTGCAGTTTTAGCCCCAGGACAGCCAGGCCAACAGCTGGCCGGAGGGTCCCCAAAACACCAGCAACTGTGGCTTTTCCAGAATTCCCAACACAAAGTGAGAGGTTAGTGCCCTATGGACTTTAGGACCAGTATTTGGGGAACACATCAGGCTTCTTCCCCTGGGGGTTAGAAGTAGCTGAGGAGGGGCGGCTAGGTGGCGCAGTGAATAGAGCGCCGGCCCTGGAATCAGAAGGACCTGAGTTCGGAGCCGGCCTCAGACACTTAATCCGCACAAACAAAAACCTAGCCGTGTAACCTTGGGCAAGTTACTTAACCCCAATTGCCCTAAAGGGGCGGCTAGGTGGCCAGTGAGTAGAGGCCGGCCCGGAGTTGGATGACCGAGATCAGATCGGCCTCGAAAATGAGCACCCACGCAAAATAATGACTAGCCTGAACCTTGAGCAAGTTACTTAACCCCAATTGCTTTAAAAAAAAAAAAAAAAAAGAAGTAGCTGAGGAGCTGCGGCACAGATGCCATTTTGCAGCTTCAGTTGCAGCTTCAGCTCCTGGTCTTCGAACTGTAGGGAGACCGAGCAATCAGTCTCAGTGTTAATCACTCTTGCTTTAACCTCCCTGGATCTGGATTGCGGTCTGGGGGGCAGGTCTGGGGTGGGTATCCAGCTTGCCAGAGTGTGTGGAGGCTTTACAGAGGCCACCCAACTAATACCTCCGGAAGTTGTGAAGACCCCAACATTTGGGACAGAAGCTCCCCTGTCTGTTGGCAGAGTCCTACTGTGGCAACAAGCCCAAAACTCAAGTAATTAAGCGGCAACATGCCTAGGCAAAGGAAACAAAATAAACAGAAAAATTCGACATTAGACTCTTATTTTGGGGGCAAAGAGGATCAAAGCATGGAACAGGAGGAGGTCTGTGAGGTCAGAACTCCTTCACAAAAAGCCCCAAATGAAAATATGAGCAGGTTGCAGGCCATAGAGGACCTTAAGAAGGATTTTAAAAACCAAATAAGAGAAGTGGAGGAAAAACTGGGATGAGAAATGAGAAGGATGCAGGAGAAGTATGAAATGAGAGTCAACAGCCTGACTGAGGAAAATGACAACTTAAAAAATAGACTAACTCAAATGGCAAAGGAGGCTCAAAAGGGCAATGAAGAGAAGAATGCCTTAAAAAGCCAAATTTGCCAGATGGAAAAAGAATCTCAAAAGCTCACTGAGGAGATTCATTCCTTCAGAGTTAGACTGGAGCAAATGGAAGCTAGTGACTTTATGAGAAATCAAGATGCTGTTAAGCAGATTCAAACAAATGAAAGAATAGAAGGCAATGTGAAATATCTCATGGGAAAAACCACTGACCTGGAAAATAGATCCAGGAGAGATAATTTAAAAATTATTGGACTACCTGAAAGCCATGATCAAAGAAAGAACCTAGAAATCATCCTTCAAGAAATTCTCAAGGAAAATTGCCCTGATGTTTTAGACCCAGAGGGGAAATAGAGGTTGAAAGAATCCACAGATCACCTCCTGAAAAAGATCCCAAAAAGAAAACTCCCAGGAATATTATAGCCAGGTTCCAGAATCCCCAGATCAAGGAGAAAATACTACAAGCAGCCAGGAAGAACCAATTTCAATATTGTGGAAACACAATCAGAATAGCACAGGACCTGGCAGCTTCTACACTGAGGGATCGAAGGCATGGAATATGATATTCCAGAGGGCAAAAGAACTGGGAATGAACCCAAGGGTCACCTACCCAGCAAAACTGAGTATTTTGTTTCAGGGGAAAATATGGTCATTCAGTGGAATAGAGGACTTTCAAGCATTCTTGATGAAAAAAACAGAGTTGAATAGAAAATTTGACATTCAGACACAAGAAACAAGAGATGCTTGAGAAGGTAATCAGGGAAAAACAATAACTGTGACTGATGAAACCTTCCTCATTATGAAAATAATTGAAGAAGGGTATATGGGCATATGTTTACAGGTATACATGGATAGAGGGCACAGGTTGAATTTGGTGGGAAGGGATGATACTTAAGGGGTGAAGTTAAGAGGTGAGAGAGGAAAGTGGCAAGAGGAGATGGGGAGAGACAGGGTAGAGTAAACTATCTCATGTAGAAGAGGCAAGGGGAAGTAGTTGCAGGAGAGGGGAAGAACAGGAAGGCAAAAAGGCAAAACCATATTCTCATTGAATTTGGCTCAGGGAGAGAATCACATACATACTAAATGGGATATCTCACCCTGCAGGAGAGTAGGGGGAAGGGGGATGAGAGGGGGAATGATGGAGGGGAGGGCATTCTAGGGGGAGGGGAGGTTGGAAGTACCCACTTTCGAAGAGGGACAGGATCAAAGTAGGGAATGGACCAGGTGGGGGGTGGGATGGGTGGGAGGGAAATATAAGCAGTCTTTTACAATATATCTACTATGGTAATGTTTTACATAGCTATACATGTACAACACATACTGAATTGCTTATCTTCCCAGATGGAGTGGGTGACAAGGGAGGAAGGGAATGGATCTGAAATTTGAAGCTTTAAAATTAAATGTTTCAAATATATATAAATATTGTTATTAATACTATTTTGCATGTAATTGGGAGATAATATGTGGAGGCATTGGGGCACAGAGATTCACCTTGCCCTAATGGTAAAGTCAAAAGGGGTATGGGAGAAGATATGGGAGAGAACAGATTGGATGAGGGGATATCTTGTGGGACTGCTATTCTGGGGTGGTGGGTAGGGGAAAAATGGGGGGAAAATTGTAACTCAAAATCTGGCGGAAATGAATGATGTAATCAGAAGTTAATAAAGCATTTGTTAAAAAAAATAATATTAATCACTATGCAATATTTATGATACTGTATATTTTGTGTTACAAAAAGTAAATATTGTCTGAAATAAAATTTTTAATTGAGACTTGTAAGGTATTTGGAGACCCCATTTTCCAGAGCTAAGGCCCAGCAAGAAAGCTGTGCCTTGAGCTTGGCATAAAAACAATCCTTTGCCCTCACCCTCTGGCAAAAATACTTATTGTATTGCTTTGACCAGCACTGGGTATTCTCTGAGCTCAGACAAATGCCAGACAAACTCAAACAAGTTCTGGTGATGGAGCTCTGCTTTGAATCAAATGTGAATCAAACTTGTCACATTATTGCTTTTACCCCTCATTGTCAGGGCTACTGTGTAACCTTTGGTATAGGTAGTGAGATCTGCCCACACTAAAGCAGGGTCCCCCTGTGGGGGGTAGGAGGCAGCATACATGTCTAATTTCCCTCCTTGCTTGCAAGTCATTTCCTTCATATAGAAAATAAACTTATTTTTTGATTCCTGACTCTCTTATCTGTAGCTTGCTCTGTTAGGCTCCAGTTATACACAGGTTAGAATCTAGTTGACAAGATGTTAGTATAAAAGGTCACAGAATTTTACGGAATTACTAGTGAGAAAAAGTGTTTTGCATGTTATCAGTTTTATTTTGGTGTACTTCAATTTATGAGTTATTTGATGTTCAGTGCGTTTTTAAAAGTATATATTATCAGAATTAATATTTTATTATAAAAATTATATGTACAAAAGTGTGTTTTCAGCAATCTCTAGCAAAAGATTAGGTGGCAAGAACCCATAGATTCAATATGTCAACACTCACTTTTTTTTCTTTCACCCCATTTTCTAGGAACATTTACCCTGTGAAAGTTGAGGATTGACTCTACATGCTGTTTGACTCCAGGTTAATTGGGCCACTGATGAATAAGTGGCCTGAGAGCAAAGTTGACTTACAGGCAAATCCATTCTAATAACTTTGTCTGAGTTATAGTTAATATTAACCCCTCACTCAACAAACATTTAACTACTACTATGTATGAGACATTGTACTAGAGGATGAGAATGAAAAGACAAAAACAGAATAGATCCTACTCTAACAAGGTTACATGATGTTGAGGGAAGCAAAGTATATACAGAAAATTAAATACAAAATGTGTTACAAAGTAATTGGTAAGGGGGAAACACTATCAACTAAGGAAGTCAGAATAAGCTTCCTATAGAAGATGACTCTTAAAATAAGCTTTGAAAAAAGTTAGAGATAAAAGAGGGCAGAAGTAAGAAGAATGTGCTTTACAGACGGGGTACAGCACATACAAAGACGCAGAGATGGGAAATCGGATGTCATATATGAGGAAGTGAAAGCAGGGAAGATTGGGTGCCATGTAGGGGACAGGAAAGAAAGTAATATGTAATAACCCTCAAAATGCAGATGTATCCAGTTTGAGAATGGATATAAAAGCTAAAGAGGTGTGTGACTTTTATTCTAGAGGCTTTCTAGAGTAGGGACATATAGTCACGTGTTTCAGGGATATCAGTTTGGTAGCAGTGTGGAATATGAAATGAACAAGGGAGAGTCTGAAGGAAAGTAGACCAATTAAGAGACTATTCTAATAGTCCAGAAGAAAGGTAATGAGGGTCTGAAATATGGAAGAGGATGTGAGAAGAGAAAATGAAAGAGATATACTGTGGAAGTAAAAAGTAAATTAGGGATGCCAACTGATTGAATGTGAGAAGTGAAAGAAAGTAGTCAGGGGGCGGCTAGGTGGCACAGTGAGTAGAGCGTCGGCCCTGGAGTCAGAAGGACCTGAGTTCGGATCCGGCCTCAGACACTTAATGCACACACAAACAAAAACCTAGCTGTGTGACCTTGGGCAGTTACTTAACCCCAGTTGCCCTCCAAAAAGCAAAAAAAAAAAAAGTAGTCAGTATGAAACTAAGGCTCTGAGCCTAAGTTGCTGAAGAGATAAAGATGCCCTCAAAAGAACTAAGAAAGTTAGGAAGAAAGTAGTTTTGGGATGAAAAGATAATGATTCCCATTTTGGATATGCTGAATTTGATATGCCTATAGGATAGCCATTTGAAGATATTCTGTAGTCAGTTGATAACTCAAAACTAGAATTCAGGTGGAAAAAATAGACAGGTCAATGAGAGTGAGAAATGAGGAAATAAAGGCACTGCATATATACAGTTTTTGTTGTCATTTTGTCTTGTTCTGTAGATCCAGCAGGAATAAAAGTCTACATGTTTTGGGAATTAGTGAGTGGTTAAGGAGGGAAAGGCAATGCACAGAAAAGAGGTCATTCTATGACAAAGGACAGGAATCAACAGAATAAAAAGTAACATAGTCCAAAGATAGCGAAGAATTCATCAGTCTGCAAATCAACAAATCTAGGAAACATTAATTCAAAGACAAGGCAAGATAAATAATAAACACATAAACAGTAAAATGGTACCTTGGACACTTTGCTCATACCTCTTCAACACAACAGACTTCAAAACAACAAACAAAAATATGTACAAGATGTAGAATAATTACAGTTAAATCTGTAGTAGAAGGAAGACAAAACTTGGACAAGGTAAAATCCTCATGTATTTATGCCAAAGAGCTCTAATCCTCTAAAGTGTTCATTCAGTGGCCCTATCCCTATGCCTCTATGTGGGCTTCCTTTGGACTGGTGCCCTGTCCTATGTTAGGGAACCCCAAGACTACAAAAACTTAACAAGACCACCAGCTCCATGCAATTCCCCCAAGGCAGCAGTTCCTGGTGCAGCTTAACCACAAGAAGCAAAGGAGAGCCAAGTAGGAAACCAAGATGAGGTACTGCCATAGGTGACATTACCATCAGGCAACCTCACAGTTCAGACTCAGGAGTGTGCTCACCAGCAAAAGGGAAGGAGTCAGAAAGTGAGTGACAGGGAGCTACCAAAGATTTTGAGAGAAAGGACTTCAATAAAAGCTCAGTAATCTGGGAAAAAATAGAAATTATTCTAAAGTCAGAATGGAGGATGAATAATAAATCCTTAATCCTAACTAATGTCAAAAGAAAAAGGAAAGTGAACAATGCCTAATGAAATATGTAATATTGTAAACTCCCAATATAACATGAAACAACAAGAAACTGTGGAATAGTTCAAAGAGAAAATAAATCTATAGAAGAAGATATGAGGAACGACATATAGGTTGGAACTTAGAGCTTTCAATGCAGAACTTTAAAAGTTATTTTGCGGGGCTGCTAGGTGGTGCAGTGAGTAGAGCATCAGCCCTGGCGTCAGAAGGACCTGAGTTCGGATCTGGCCTCAGACACTTAATGCACATACAAACAAAAACCTAGCCGTGTGACCTTGGGCAAATTACTTAACCCCAGTTGCCCTCCAAAAAGCAAAAAAAAAAAAAAAGTTATTTTGCAGGGTAGAAAAAATATTGAATCCACAATATAAAGCTTTTCTGAAGAGAAAGAGAGAAAGAGAGGAAGGGAGGAGAGAGAGAGAGAGAGAGAGAGAGAGAGAGAGAGAGAGAGAGAGAGAGAGAGAGAGATGAATAGACTTTGAACTGAAGTGGAAAAAATTAAAAAATCAAAAAACAAAATAGGAAAAGCAAAAGACAATAACCTTAAAAGAATTAAAAGAACACAGAAATGCTCTGCAAGCCAAAGAGATAGGCCTTGAAGAAAGGATGGTTATTCTCAATGACTGAATGCTCTCCCTCCTCAATTCTTCCCCCTGCCTTCCCCGGCTTCTTTCAAGTCTCATTCAAAATTTCACATTCTTAAAGAAAACTTTCCCAGTGTCCCTTAATATTTCTCCTTCCCCTTTGAGGTTACCTCCATGTTGTAATATATACATATATGTTTACATAACATGACTACATAACATAACTACATATACACAAAACCCTTAAAAATTAAAATCTCAAATACCACATGATTATATCAATATATACAGAAAAAGCCTCTTGACAAAGTACCACAGTGATTTAGATAAAAAGCTTATAACACAGATGCAAAAAGGTCATTTTAATATGATTTTTAAAGTATCTATCTAAACACAAAAATCTATTATTATGTGCAATGGGGAAACACAAGAAGCTTTCCAAATAAATGTAAGAGTGAAAAAAAAAAGAAATTCCTTTCCTCCCATTTATTTTATATATTTCAAAAGGTTCTAATAACAAAAGAAACAAATTAGAAGCATAAAGAGAAGTAAAAAGGAAGATAAAATTATTTAGATTTGCTTATACCACAATATTCTATTTTAATAATTCTAAAGAATCAGCGAAGAAATTGAGAAAACAGTTTCAGTAAAGCATCTAGATGTAAAAGATACCCAGAAAATTGATACAATTTCAACATATCAATAACAAGTCCAGAAGGAAATATTAGAAATGAAAATTCCCATTCAGAATAACCATAGAATACTTAAAGTATTTAGTATTTAGATTCCATCTAAGGTGGCACAATCAAAACTTGCATAGATACGAAATGCTCCTAAAAGAAATTTTTAAATGACTTAAAAACTAAAGATATACTCAGTGCTCAAGGCTGGGTCATGCCTGTTTAATAAAAATGGCAATGCTACCTAACTTGATTTATAGATCTGTTATGTCAATCAAATTCCCAAGGAGATACTTTACAGTTAAGCAAAATAATAATCAAACTTATTCTGAGAAACAAAATATACAAAGGTAACCACTGAAAAAAAGTAGTAATGAAGGAAGAGCACTTCTAAACCTCAAATTATATTATAAAGCAGTAATCAACAAAACTTTTTTATACTGGTCAAAATAGATCAATGAAACAGACAAAATAAGAAAGAATCAGAAATGATTAAGCTCAATAACTCAGTATATGATAAATAAGAAAATTAAAATTAGCTGAAGAAGAATTTCTTATCCAACAAGAATTTCTAGGAAAAACTAGAAAGCAGTGTACTCCAGTCATCACTCCTTCCCATCCTGTGTTAATAAGTATCTGAACTCAATTTTGCCTATCCAATTACATGAAAAAAACAAGATCGTACTTCACTTGATGTGGCAGCAGTCAGCCAGAAAAGTAAAGAACAGAGGAAACTTGATCATGAATTCAGTATGGATGCATACGGAGATGCACCAGCTCTAAAAGGAAAGGAGATTGTGATTCAACTAGACCTCATCATATCACTTAACAAGCCTATTGGGGCAAAGACTTGGGCTTAATAAAAGCAAATTTCCCAATGTGAAAGGATACTGAGAGATCTTTGGAATCTATCAAGGCGAAACCTGTCATCAGTGGAGAGTTAGACAGCAAATGATGAAGAATACAAGAGAAAGAAAGACTAAAACCACCAAAGTTAGCCAAAAAAAGAAAAAAAATCAATTAAAATACTAGCAACCAAGCAGATAAATCAATAGGGAAGATATTAAAAATATACCAAGGGGAGGCTAGGTGGCACAGTGAGTAGAGTACCGGCCCTGGAGTCAGAAGGACCTGAGTTCAGATCTGGCCTCCGACACTTAACACACATTAAAAAAAAACCTAGCCATGTGACCTTGGGCAAGTTACTTAACCCTGATTGCCCTCCAAAAAATAAAATAAAATAAAATATATATATATATATATATATATATATATATATATATACCAAAACATCTAAATGGTGGCAAATATCTGTTAATATGTTTTTTTAGAGACAAAATAAATTGAATCAACACCAGTTGAAACAGAGGATCCTGTAGTTTCCCAAGAGGTTGTGTAACTATAGTAGATGTTCCCAAGTGATACAAAGGACAAATCAGAATATGCAAAGAAATGAAAAGGGAACATGGCCTTCACAGCAAAAATATTTAGCAGAATTTTAAACCATAAGTCCATGGTGAAGTCTTTCCAAATAAGAAAAGAAGAGAACAGCTAATTAAAAATACAAATAGGACAATCTAGAAAGTGGGAAACAAAAAACAATAATCCTAAAAGAACACATGATCTCTATAAAGAGCAAAACTCTATAAAAAATAAAGCATCTTGATCTCAAAGACAGGATGCATAGAGACAATTTCAGAATCATAGGCCCCCCCAGAAGAACATGACAAATTTTAAAAATCTAGACACCATAATGCAAGAAATAATACACGAAAACTGAACTCCTAAATACAGAAAATAAAGCACCAGTTGAAAGAATACACAAATCACCTCCAGAAGAAGAAAAAGAAAAAAGACTTATTTTCTGAGTTCCAAGACATAAAGTGGTTAAAGTTAACAAATATAATAACAAACAGCAAATTTTTCAAGAGACCAGGAAGGAAAGTACCATTGTGGAAAAGGGACCCGGTGTATCCCACCACCATCAATACCAACTGCCAAGTAAATGCTGTTGGCAAGAAAGTAAAGCCAACTGTTCTGAAAATATCAGCAACTCCCAAAGCCAACAGCCCTATTCCAAGTCTGAACTCCCACTTCACCACCAAAGAGTCCTTGGCATTATCAAAAGGTTCAACAAAAGAAATAGATATGACTTTATAGAATAATATCATGATATAGATGGAAATGACACAAAAGAGGATGCATTACCATTTCCTTTGCTGCTACACCCTAAGGACTATTGGCCCTTTTCATTTGACTTGCAGCTGAAACCTCCTATATGTTTTTGCTCCTATGTTTTTGTGAAAACCTTGAAAACAAGGACTGTTTCCTCTTTGTATTCCTAGTACTAAGCACAGTGCTTCTCACACAACATGCTCAAATAGATTATTTTTTTTATTTATTCATTATGAACACAAAGAAATTAGGGTAAGGGAAGTAATCAACTGGAGAAAAACTCTTTGTAACAAATATGTATAAGGATAGTATATCCAAGAAATACTATATAAGTAACTAACAGAAATATATATAACCAAAATGCATTCTTCAATATACAAGTGGTCGAAGAATAATAAAAAATAGTTCTCAAATTGTACTATCAATACCTATATAAAAGAAGGCTCCAAATTACTAATAATAAGAGAAATACCAATCAAATCAACCCTGAGGTTTCACCTCAAATCCAGAATACCTGCAAAGATGACATAAGATGAGAACAGTAAATGTTGGAAGGGTTGAGGAAAGATGCATAAATGGCTCAGTAGAGCTTGGAATGGATCGAACAATTCTAGAAACTGATTTGGAATTATTCAAAGAAAGTGACTAAAATGTACATATACTTTGACCTAGAAATGCCACTGATTGACCAAAGGAGGTCAATGATAAAAAATAAAGGTCCTATATACACTGAAACATTTATAACAGTGCTTTTGGCATTTGAAAAAGAACTTGAAAAAATGTAGATGTCCATCAGCTGAATGAAGCAGTCCTTGGCCTTCCCCAAACATCAGGATGCTAGAAGACCTGCTAATATAAATAGAAGTCATATTAGCATCTCACTTTGATTTCCCCTATCTCCAAGGAATTTGTGCTAACCTGAAGCTGATGGAAGGATGCTGATAAGCCACATGGAGCTTAAAGGAAGGTAAGCCACATGACATTGAGAGGGAACATGCTAGCCTTGACAAGCATCTTGATATGAAAATACTTCAGGAGCCACCATGATAAGCCACCATACTGGAGGTTAAGAGAACAGATCCAGGGAGGGCAAGGTCTAGCATGAAATTCTCTTCCACATATTCTAGGACTAGAGCCATGTTTTTTGGATTACAAATGAGGATGTGGGGATGGACTGTATCAACAAGAGGCAGCACCATACTATAGAAGGATCATGATACCCAAGCACTAGCACATAAATACAAAGTCTGCTAAAGGAGTGGAGCTCTGACCTTAGACAATATCCCAAGGCTTCACTCTCATCCACCAGTAGAGATAACTGATCATAGGGATTACAGATTTATAGATGAAAGGATCTTAAATAAGGTCATCTAGTCTAACACCTTTATTATATTTATAGATGTATTTATAGATGATACTGTATATACTAGATACTGTAGATAAAGAATACTATACTGAATGCTAAAGATTAATATAAATGACAGATAAACCCTGGAGAGGTAGCAAAACTTGCCTAAGGTCATAAAGGTAGTAAATGGTAATGCTGGGATTCAAAACCTAGAACTTCAGACTACATTCACATCCAGTACTCTTTCCACCATGTCTAGTCACATGAGGAGCCATAAAAACTATCAATAAACAGGAGAGGATTGAGGATGGATGAAAATGTCAAACATGAATAGAACCAATTAGCATGTTCTGGTTGACTAATTTTGGTCCCAATTCATTTTGAAAACACAAATAGCAGAATGAAGATTCAGGGTCCCAAGATTTCTTTCCATTTTCAAACCAAGAGGAGATAACCCATTATTAAACCAGAGACATGTTAACACAGTAATCCATCAAGGTCAATTCATTATATGGAACACTAGACCAGTATTCAAGAAATTGTCAAAATAGTTGATACTGATAAAATAAAAAGGTTGACTATAAATTCCCTCATCCTCTGCCACATTATAGATTGCATAGCTTGCATTCCCACTCTATATCTGAAGCTCTGCTTAGCCACAGAGGGCAGGACTAGTACAGTCAAAGTTATAAGGGTACAGATTTCAGATTTACATAAGGAAAATTTTCTTTTTATTTCTTTTTGGAGGGGGCAAGATAGGGCAATTGGGGTTAAGTGACTTGCCCAAGGTCATACAGCTAGTTGTGTGTGTGTGCTGTGTCTGAGGCCATATTTGAACTCAGGTTTTCCTGACTCCAGGACTGGTGCTCTATTCACTGTGCCACCTAGCCACCCTGTAAAAAATTTTTGATAGTAACAGGATGTCCAAAAATGAACTGGGTGTCAACTTTTGATTCCTAAAAGCCAGGATCCTAAACAGGCATTTTCCAAGAAAATAATAAAAGATCAAGAAGGACATAGATGTCAGTGACTTTGTGATATAGTCATCATTACCCAAACCACTGTGGTTCTCTATCTCTAAAATATTAGGCAGCTCATAGCACAGAAGAATACACAAAACTTCTCCAGGGAATAACACAACATAGGAGAAAGCCATCCAGAAATGCCAGATGCCCAGTTATTCTCTTCTACCTTGAAGAATTCTCACCTGTCAGGAAAAGTACCACCATGATGGGTCTGTCTAAAACTTAAGCTCAGAGTTTTAATTTCTGTCTCATTTCATATCCTCACTGAAAACAGACTGAGGGAGAGAGGCTGTACTCCTTATAGCTATTATTTATTGATAACTCTTCCCTCTGGTACCTTGATTTAACTCTGCATGCTACATTAAGATCATAATAGTAGACACCTTCAATAAGTGAGTTCTCCATTTCTGGAGGTCTTCAAGTAGAAGGTAGATGACCACTTGTCTAACATATTAAAGAGGAGGATCATGATTCAAGTAGAGGGGACAATACATTGATAAAACTAGCATCTACTCTCCCAAGCCATTAGAACAGAATGAGTTTTTTTAAAAATCTGTATTTGTAACAGTTGGTTAATAAAATAACCAGCAGACCTTTACATTCATTCAACTTTCAGTTCTTTAATTCTTTAAGAATCTAACCGGGGGAGCAGCTAGGTGTCACAGTGAGTAGAGCGCCGGCCCTGGAGTCAGAAGGATCTGAGTTCGGATCCAGCCTCAAACACTTAACACACATAAATAAAAAACCTAGCCGTGTGACCTTGGGCAAGTTACTTACCCCCAATAGCCCTCCAAAAAGCAAAAAAAAAAAAAAAAAAAAGAATCTAACCAGACCTGTAGTTTTGTTCTGGCTACTAATGTTGCTGCTTTCTAGTTTTATTTGGGAAGGGAGGGGGAGAACAGCTCAATTTCAACAATCCAACAAACATTGTATTAAGCCTCTACCCTGTTTTGGGCATTGTGTTAAGCTCTAGCGATACAAAGCCCTAAAGGAAACAGCCCTGACCTTCAAGAAACTTAAATGTTTGAGATAAATGCATCCTTTTTATTTTTCTTTTTTGGCTCAGAACTGTGATTAAATCAGTATAAGCCCATCAGTGAGGAAAGTTCTTCTACCAGCAGTTCAATATTGATCCTACAACTTCCAGTAAGAGTTGCCAGGGAACTCTGAGGTTAAGTAACTTATCAATGGTCACATAGCCAATCTGTACCAAAAAGGGAACTTGAGTCTAGGTCATATCTGCTATAACACTGGCTCAATATTCATTAGGCCCCATTACCTCTACTCTGCATATACACAGATAAGGAAATACAAAATATATATAAATACAGGGTAACTCAAGCCCAGGAGAAAAGAAATCATGAAAAAAAATCACAAACTAATCGAATTGAAGAAATTTCCACATTGATAAAATTATTTAGGTGTAAGGAATTAGAGTAGTTCATGTGCTTTACATTTTCAAGTTAGATATAAGTTTAATTTAGTATTTCAAAATATAGGAAATTGAAATTATAATTTTTTCATTTTTTCCTTAGTAGTTAAGCAGAGCCATTTTAAAAATTAAAGTTTGAATTGTAGTCTCCATTCATCTTTCAGTTTCATTCACAAGTAAAAAAAAGAAGATTCATAGTGAGATGGAAACAGGAAGCTTTTGAAGGGTTTAAAAATCCTCTCCTCTGATAGAGACAGGATTAGAAAATATTTAGACTTAAATCTTTTCACAAACAAAGTCTCAAATTTCTCTTTGTGCTCTAAGCTATAAAAGGCTCAAAGAATATAGTTAGGAAATAATTCGCTTTGTCCTAAAAGTGGCTAGAAATGCCCATGTCTAGAAACTGAGACTGCTAGATGTGCCAGTTAGGTTCTGACTTCATGAAAAGAAATTCTTTCCTGTGCTGAAATTTAAAGTGCTACTGCCCCCTTCAGGGGTTCATAGTTTTCATATTTTGAGTATTCTTAACAAAAAAAAATTGGAAAAATTTTAACAATTTTCTCTATGTCACTCTGTACTACAAGTAGAAACTAAACTTTTAACATGGGAGCTATTTCTAACATGTCTATTACAATATGGACAATATTCCTAATCTTCCTTAAGACATTTGTCTAGGGTGGGGAGATTGGGAAGTTCAGCTTTGTAGATGAAAAACCTTCCTTTTTAAGGGCCTTATGGATTGAGTTAAGAATCAGGGACCCAAGAAACCCCTCTTCAAAATCTTGATTCTACAGGTTCTTGAAACTTCTTAGGGCTCCAACTAACTACTATCACCTTCTCATCTTTCCTTCCCCTCTCTGCCTTCCTGCCTTTCTTCCTCCTTCCTTCCTTTTTTTTCTTCCTTCCTGTTTTCCTTCCTCCCTCTTCTTTCCCTCTAACCTCCTCTGTCTCCTCTTTCTCTTCTCTCCCTTTCTAGAAATTTTTGAGTTCACACTATGTGAAAGGCTGCAAGCCCCTATGTTATAAGTTTTGAATTATGATCTGCCTAATTTATCTGGCAAAATTTATAAAATACCTGGGGGGAATTATGCTTGTTCTAAAGTTGGGCTTAAACCAAGGAAAAGAACTAAATAAAAATGATGGGGAGTAGAGGAGGGAATGGGATGGGGAGTAGAGAAGTACAGATACTCAGCTTTGTTGGTCTTTTCATGTTCATAGTCCTCAGCTTTTATTACCTAGTAAAAGACCTGGTGAACTTTGTATGGGCTTAGACAATGTTTATAACCTAAAGATATCTTAGTCCAATTTTACAAAGTAATCCAAGGCAGCAGTTTCAGGCAAAAGGAAAAGGCATATGTGAATGCATCTGAAGGCAGTGCTGCTGCTGGGTAGAGGCTTACAATTTTCTTTCTCATTCACTTCCCATCTCTTCCACATCTGATTGGTTCGAGCCCTAAAATGTGAAAACAAATGAGCCCTTGTAAATTTTACCATCTTTGTTTATTGGTAATGTTATTTTTATTTCTGGATCCTAGAGTCTATAGCCTTGGATTCAATTCCCAGGGTAAATCTGGCCATGTTTAAATCACTTTACCCTTGTCACTCTATTTTTTGTTTGCTTCCTACAGTGTTTTAAATTACTTCAGTCAGAAGCTGACATATGAAGCCATCTTCTAGGCTCAACATGCTTAGAAGTCTCTTTGTACCACTCCACAGAGGCTCTAACTTTAATGACCTAGTCTTTTGCAGGGAGGGGTTGGGGGGGGGAAGAAAGGCAAGGCAATCGGGGTTAGATGACTTGCTCAAGGTCACATAGCTAGTAAGCATCAAGTGTCTGAGGCTAGATTTGAACTGAGGTCCTCCTGACTCTGGGGCCGGTGCTCTATTCACTGTACCACCTAGCTGTCCCCTGACCTAGTCTTAAGGACACTACAAAATATAACTACAGCTGAGATTCCATGATAATCATCCTGCACTTGAGAAATGGAATTCATCTCAGATCTTACTGGCTTTCACTTAAAGGATAAAAATAATGACCAGGCCTTTGCATTAAAAAATAATCAGTTCTTTAAGAATCTGACCGGAACTGTAGTTTTGCTCTATCAAGAATCCATTAATATTAATATTAAATTGGAGGTAGACCACTGGGGAATCCCAAAAGAAAGGAAGCTAGTTGAAAAGATGGAATTTACTCAACTCAAGAATTCTCCATCTAAGCCCAGCTTTTCTACTACTTTAAATGGAGAGGTTAGAAATGGAAGATTTCTTAGTCACTTATGGCTTACTAATAGGTTTAAGAGGTCACCATGAATTAAATACCTTTGTGTTTCTTCTCCACTGATCCCACACCTTCCAGCCACAATCTGTTCTGGCCATTATCTTCTGTTGCTCATGTTTTGGTGCATCCATTCCAGCTAAGAGTTCCTTGCTTAGGTGCTAAGGCTCCAGAACCATAAGTATTACCTGCCATTTCTATGCCCTCTGTTCTTTTATTCCTCAATTTTTAACCTCATTGCTATCACCTGCCTCTGTCCTTTCTACCAAACCAGTTTGGGCCACACTGAAGCCAAATAGAAATACCCCAGTACTGTCAGTGTCAGTCTTGGTATATACATTTGGGTGTGTGTGTGTGTGTGTGTGTGTGTGTGTGTGTGTGTGTGTGTGTGGTATGGTGTGGTGTGGTGTGGTGTGGTGGGGGATAGAAGAGGAGAATGAGACTTAGAGGGTGATTCAAGTCAGTAAGTATTTATTGATTATCTTCTATGTTCTTGGCACTGGGGCTATAAAGACAACACGCACACAGATAAGTAAGTCTTGTTACTTCTACCTTCACAACATCTCTCATCCCCTTCTCTCCAATCACACAGCCATCACCTGAGTACAGGTCTTCATCATCTCTCAACTGGACCATAGTAATAAGCTAAGTGGTCACCCTGTCTCAAGTATCTCCCCTCTCCACTCCATCCTTCACTTAGCTGCCAATGATCTCCTAAAGGGAAGTTTAGTATTCACCTACTCAATGAACTCCATTGGCTCCTAATTATCTCCAGGATAAAATAACTTTCCCTGTTTGGCATCTGAAATTCTTCACAACCTGGCCTCTTCCTTCTGTAGCCCTCAGTACCATCTGACTACTATGCTTTGGGCTGACTGGGTGCCTGCCCTGGTTCTGAGAGGTTACCTCACTACAACTTCCCTCAGGGTTCTAGGAGTAAACCTGAGAGAAGGGTTGCAGTTTCTAGTACTGTTGCTCAAAAGCCCCATTCAGTATGCTTCATGTTATCAATCAACCAATACAACTCTATTAGCTTTTAGAATAGTTTTACTGAGAATATATAACAAGAGTAGGTACAAAACAGTCCTCTAAAATGTGCACACATAAGAAAATAATGGTATTTATAAAGTACAAAGGTAATGAAACACATGTGTAGAGAACAAGATGGCAAAGGGTGACTCATAGCTCTATGAGTCTTGGTTCCTGGGAGTCTTTTTTTTTTCCTTTTGTAAAGTCTTTATGAAATTCTGCTTAGGTGGAGCTCTGTTGGCCTCCATGGATTAGTGTTTATTTAGAGTCCATACCCACCATTTCTATCCATTATAAGGGGGTCATAATCCAGGAAGCTTCTGCTGACTTGAGGGACTCTTTCCACCTTAATTTGACAGGCTATTCCTGTCATCAGTCATCACCATTCTGGCAAACTCTGCTGCCAACTCTGCTTGCTAGTAGAATCTCTAATGGCTCTGATGGATCTTGTGGTCACTTGGGCAGTCTCCTCTTGGAATACTTATTCACCTGAGATAAAGAAAGAATAAACACAGAAGAAACAGCATTAAAATGCACTTGTGTCAGCTATGTGGTACCATGGAAAGAGTGCTGGACCCAGAATCAGGAAGACTTGATCTCAACTCCAACCTTAGATGCTTACTAGATATATCACCTTAAGTAAGTCACTTAACCTCTATCTACCTAAGTTTCCTCAATTGTAAAATGAAGATAACAATAGCACCTACCTCCCAAGGTTGCTGTGAAAATAAGCCAGAATAGAGCACTAGCCCTGGAGCCAAAAAGGATCTGAGTTCAAATTCAGTCTCAGACACTAACTAGCTGTGTGACCCTAGGCAAGTCACTTAAATCTGATTGCCTACAGAGAGAAAGAGATTGAAGCCAGATCATGAAGGACTTTAAATGCCAAGCAGAGGAATTCATAGGTTTATTCTAGAGACAACAGGGAAGTAGTGCTTCTAGTTCCTCCCTCTTCCAATCCACCCTGCCTGTCCTATCAGATTAATCTTCCTAGAATTACTTTGATCATGTCACTCTCCTACTCAAAAGCTTTCAATGACTCCCTATTCTTTGTGATATAGAGCCCCAATTCTTTGACCTGGTATTCAAGGCTTCCTCACCCACAACTATACTCATATCTATTAATCAGCTAACACAGAGGTGGGAAACTTGTAGCCTCAAGGTCACATGTGGCCCTCTAGGTCCTCAAGTGTGGCCTTTTGACTGAATCCAAACTTCACAGAACAAATCCCCTTAATAAAAAATTTGTTCTGTAAAACTTGGACTCAGTCAAAAGGTCACACCCATTAGATATTACACCAGCAAGTAGAGTTGGCGGCAGAGTTTGCCAGAGTGGTGATGACTGATGACAGGAATAGCCTGTCAAATTAAGGTGGAAAGAGTCCCTCAAGTCAGCAGAAGCTTCCTGGATTGTGACCCCCTTATGATGGATAGAAATGGTGGGTATGGACTCTAAATAAACACCAATCCTTGGAGGCCAACCAAGCTCTACCTAAGCAAAATTTCATAAAGGCCATACGTGGCTTTGAGGCCACAGGATCCTCACCCCTGAACTAGCATCTGTCAAGAATATATAATCTTCCCCCAAATTACTTCATTTTACACATTCCCTCAAACAAATTCTCTGACAACCCAACAATCTGCTAATTACTCAACAAGCATATGAAATAATATTTTGCTCTGAACCTTTGTCACATTACCTCACATTCCTAGACATATCTGAATCTCTCCTTCAATTTTTCTATTAAACTTTTTTTTAGCCCCTCTTATCCCACAATGATTTTTCTGTCCTCTAACTCTCTATGACATTTTCTGTTAGTGGCACTCACTTGGCCCTAGACATATGTTTTCTTGTATTTTAATTATGGCTTTAGTAAATTAAACAATCTGGAATGAGGCTATTAAGCCAAAAATAAAATAGGCTCTTCCTTTAAGGAGCTTATCTCTTTTTGTGTGATATAACATGTAAATAGGAGGATGTAACATATAAATAGGAAAGACAAAACACTACTAATTTGGATATCCAGAAAAGAAAGTAACACTTAAGTTATGCGGTGGATTGTTTGTTTGTTTGTTTTTTAAGTTAGGGTTAGTTCTATGAGGTAGAAGGTAGGAGAAAGGGAAGTTGCAAGTGTGGCGGATCACCAGTGAAAAGACATGGAGGTGGGAAATAGGATCTCTTGTGTAGAGAAAAGGAAGCAGGCCACTTTGATTGAAACAGAGACTCCATGAAGAGAAGTAATGTGAAGAAAGACTGGAAAGGCAGGTGGGAGTCATGCTATGGGAGTTTTCATTTTTGAAAACATTTTTACTGTTTAAAAAATTACCTTCAGGATGGCTAGGTGGCACAGTGAATAGAGCATCAGCCCTGGAGTCAGGAGGACCTGAGTTCAAATTTGGCCTCAGACACTTAACACTTACTAACCATGTGACCTTGGGCAACTCAACCCCAATTGCCCTGCCCTCTCCCCTCCAAAAAAAGAAAGAAAGAAAGAAAGAAAGAAAGAAAGAAAGAAAGAAAGAAAGAAAGAAAGAAAGAAAGAAAGAAAGAAAGAAAGAAAGAAAAGAAAAGAAAAATACTTTTATGTATGTTTTTATGATTCCTTCCCAATATGTCCATTTGCCATCCAAAGAGACATTTCTTTTAATAGAAAACAAAAAAGGGGGGGAAAGTAGTTCAGAAAAACTAACCCATCAATTAAGTCTTAAAGTGCTCCCATCTCCTCAAAGAAGGAAAGGAGGTACATTTTCTTTTCTTTTCTTTTCTTTTCTTTTTTGCCTTTTTGGAGGGCAATTGGGGTTAAGTATCTTGCCCAAGGTCACACAGCTAGGTTTTTGTTTGTGTGTGCGTTAAGTGTCTGAGGCCAGATCCGAACTCAGGTCCTTCTGACTCCAGGGCTGACGCTCTACTCACTGCGCCACCTAGCCACCCCTTGTTTTTTTTTTTTTAAGGAGGTACATTTTCATGTCTCAGCATTGTGTCTAAGCTTAGTTAATTACACAGTGTTCAGTTTTTATCTTTATTGTTGCTGTTTCCTTTAACATTGTCATAGTCATTATATACGTTGCTTTCCCTTTTCTACTTCACTTTGCATCATCATTCATTTGTTTTCTAGAGTTTTATTGTATCCTTCACATTTATTGTTTCTTGCAATGAAGTAACATTGCATTTCGTTCATGTATAGGTAGTAAGTTGTAAATTTCTGGTGGCTTCCTTCAACCCTCAGAGACCAGCTGACAGACAGGCTTAAAAGCAGCATAGTCTGAGGCCAAAATATCTTCCCTGTGGGGATGTGTCCACTTGTTGGTGGTCTTGGGTAGGAGGGTATCCTCCTTAGAAGTCACATAGATCTCAGAACAGGGTGTAGAGCAAGAACACTTTTTCCCTCAGTGGGAAGGAAATTCAGTACACTGGAAGGTGAGCAGACAAAAAAGTGATTGACAGAGTTCTTCTGAAAATAATCTGTCATTAAGAGTATGGAACCTAAGATAATGACTCATATTCCCATTACCTGAGATATTTCTCTCCAGAGCTTCCTTAGTCATACTATCAGCTATATATCTTTTATTCATTAATTCATTCATTTTTATTTATTTATTTGTTTATCTGCCTATTAGCTTGGAACCATACACATTTGTTTAGCCATTTCCTAAGCACTATTACAAACACTGTTGGTATGAATATTTTGATGTATATGGGACCTTACTATCTTTGACCTCTTTGAATTATATGTCTAGCAGTGAGATCTCTAGGTCAATGTATATATTAGACATTTTCTTAACATAGTTTAATTTCTTTCCAGATTGGTAGGAGAAATTCACAGCCTGAACAGCAGCATATTTGTTGTATACCCATCTTTCCACAACTCTGCCAACACTAACTATTCTTGCCTTATGCTCTCTTTACCAATATGCTGGGGATGAGGTAAAACCTTAGAGCTGTTTTGATATGCATTTCTCTTATTATTAGTCATTGAGGGTGTTCTTTTACAATTCTTCTTTTAAGAACTATTTGTTCATATCCTTTGAACACTTATTCACTAAGGAATGTGTGAAAAATTGTAAATGACTAGACATATTTGTTTGATTATAGAAACTAGATTGTAAGCTCCCTGAGATCAGGCATTGTGACTCTTTATATCCCCTATAGTTACTCACATAGCAAACATGTTAGATAATTTTTGTTGGTTATGTTGACCTTGGCTTTTACTGGTATTTTCCTTCTTTTAAGTCTTTCTCCCTGAAAACTAAACTTCCTTTCACATCATCTTACAAACTAGAAAAGCTTTTGCCACCTTTCTTGTTTTAAAAGTAAGAATATCTGAGAATGTGCCACTTTGTTGAATAAATGCATTGCAAAGAAGAAAATTAGCCCCTTCACCTCCTATCTACTTTCAAAAAATTAGTCTATTATTCCCTTCAAAATGACATGTGAATTTCCATCTTTTTAGATTTTGCTCACTGCTATTCCTCTTTTCCACTGATATGAATCCCACCCATTCTTTAAAACTATACTCTCCTTTTCATATTTCCTTTGAAAACTTCCTAGGCCATCCCAGCCTAAAGTGATATCTCTCTTCTTTCAACTTCTGTAGCACACATTGACCTTCCTGATACCTTATTGTATTGCCTATAATTGTTTCTCTCCTGTTCCCAACAAGGCCATCATCTTCCTTGTCTTTTATTGTCTCTTTATCCATACCAACTAGGATAAGGCTAGGTACACCCAGTAAATCTTTCTTGACTGATTAATTTATACTAATTTGTGTCTAAATACAGCATTTTTCAATCTACATGAAACCAGGCTGTTAGATGAAAAGTGATTTATTTGTTGATTTGCATATAAAAGATGACAGAAAATTGATATACAAGTCATTCCAAAAGGTAGTGTGAACTTGACCTAAGGCAGAATTCTAGCCCACAACTTCTAATGAAAAGAAAGGAAGGAGGAAGGAAGAAGGGAGGGAGGAAGGGAAGGAAAGGAGGAAGGAAGAAAATAGGGAGGGAGAAAAGGAGGAAGGAAGATGGAGAGAGAGAGAGAGAAAGAGAGAGGGAGGGAGGGAGAGAGAGAGAACTATAGACATAAGAATCTGGACCATTCATTCTATTTGAATGCCATCTAGTGGACACATTGTCTCTGAATGTGAAGAAAAGTAATGGCAAGCCAAACCATAATTAGTTATGTCAACCTCACAAGGCAGAATAAGTTACAAACTATATGACAAAATTTAATAGGTTTTGAGCAAAATTCTGCATCGATAACTATCTCCCCCATGTGCTTAAAATTCCATCCTGAGAAATTTTTAACTCAGGAAGAAAAGAATTATCCATTGACAACAGCACTCCCCCAATCCAATTAGATTCCAGTGGCTCCCTATTAGCTCCAGGATGAAAAATAAAATCCTGTTTGACTTTTAGAACTTTCACAACCTGGGATGTCCTATCTTTCCAGTCTTCTCCCACTTACCTCCCCTCCACATACTCTGCAATCCTGATCTCCTCACTGTTCCTTAACCAGATGCTTTATCTTCCAACTCCAGATATTTTCACTGGCTGTCCAACTCACCTGGAATTCTCTCCCTCCTCATCTCTGCCTCCTAGATTCTCTGGTTTCCTCCAAGTTGTCCTGGATTAAATTCTACTTTCTGCAAGACTTTCATAACTACCTATATGCTAGATCTTATTTGTGTATAGTTCTTTGAGCGTTGTTTCCCACATAAGACTATGAGCTCTTAGAGTGTAGGGACTTTTTGGCCTTTTCTTTATATCTCCAGTACTTAGTACAGTGGAAGGTACTTAATAAATGATTATTGATCTAACATCACTTGATATTGCCTTAAGCCTCCATCATCCAACACCTTATTGGGGATAAGTTGACATAAATAGAAACAAGACCCTGAAGTAACAAGAACAGAAAGTAAAAGTCCAAGAAAAGACAGTTCTGAAGTGGTTCCAGGAAAACAGAAAAGGGGAAGGACAATGGACGTGGAAGAACAATAAAGACAAACCATCTACTTGAAAATATTGCTTCTCATTCTGCCAAATTTAGTTCTTTTTGCTGTTTATATCTTATATTCAACTATTATGTGAGAAGTGAAATGTAGTAAAAAAAAAAAAGTGCTGGCCTTGGAAATAGGAAACCTGATTTAAAATTTATATTCACTTAATACTTGAGAGATGTGTGTCCAATCTCAAGTCACTCAACTTTTCTGAGCCCTAATTTTCTTATCCATATAGTAAGAATGGTAGGGGTTTGGGGTTTTTGTTCTTGTTCTTGTTTTTGGAAGGGAGGGGTCTGGATTTGTGCTTTCATTTTATGTAGGGAATTTATAGGTGGAAATTACCTCTATCAATTTGAAGTTGCAACCGCTTCCATAATTTATAGTCTTAGAATGTTCCCTGGACCAAATTGGCAACAGGGACAGAAGCTAGGAAGAATCAGTGTTGGAGGTTTTATGAGAATATAGACACATTAGTGCATTGTTGATGGAGCTATGAATTTGTACAACCAGTTCATAAAACAATTTGGAATTGTGCAAATTAAATTATTAAAATGTCCATACCTTTTGACCTAAAGATTCTGTTACTAGTTACATACTCCATGGAGGTCGTTGAAAAAAAACAAAAGACCTTATGTACATCAAAATATTTATAAACAGTCTTTTTTGTGGTAGCCAAGAACTAGAAACAAAGTAATGTCTATTGATCAGGGAACAAAACATAGTATTTGAATGCAGTGGAATATTACTATCCTATAAGAAATGATAAATATGGTAAAGACAAAGAAGTATAGGAAGATTTAAATGATCTGATTCAGAGTAAACAGAACCAATAAAACAAGATGCATGACTATGGCAATATACATAAAAAGAACAACTACTCCCCCCAAATCAGAATTGAATGTTACAAAATTACAAAGAAGAAATGATCCCAAAGGAGAAATACAAGAAGACATCCTTGCCAACTCTTTTTCAAAGATGAGAGGTCTATGAGTGTGAAACAGCACATATGTTCAGGTTTATTTAAGATATCGATTGATATTGTTGATTTTTAAAAATCTTCCCATTTTCATTTCTTTTAAAAGTTTTATTTATTATGACTATAGTATTTTAAGTACATATGGTAATTAAAAACAAAGTCTTCTAAGTAGACTTAGTGCTATCAACATGTTAAGCATTTTGTACAGAGACTTTCCTATTTGTAAGGGTAATACTTATTTACTTCCCCTGCTCCCAGGATAAGAGCTATTTGTAATAAGCAAGTACTCACTGGAGCTTTCATGTTTCCTTTGTTTTTATGCCACTATATATTTATACTCTACTTAACTCCAGTGTTCCTAATAATAACATATGACTCCTTCAGCTAAAATTACATTTTCTTCACTTGAAGCAATAGAAAGCATATTGGAGCTGTGTGGGTAGAGTTGGTTCAATCTAGTTGTATACATGTTTTCTATTTAGGTTACCGGGTTCTTAATGGGAAAAAATGGAATCCTCTAGTTAGATTTATTGCATTCTATATATTTTGAGTAATCAGATAAATTTTGGAACTCTCTATGGTACTTTTCACAAAATATTTGCAAAATAGATTCAAAATTAAATTTTAACTCCCCAGTTAGTAAAATTGAGTTTCTGAAGATAGGTCACCATGTACCTAGGTATCTATAGCAGTCTAAGTTGTATGAAAGACTTTAGGTGGGAGTGTTGCAATACCATTGTATAAAGGGCTTTCACTTAGATTTCAAAGATCCTAGTAACAATATGAGTACTTTAAGAGACAAAAAAAATTCTGTTTTATATATGCTGATCCAGTGTAACAGTATTGATTCAAGCCCTGCCTCTCACATATACTGGGTGTGTGACCTCTAACAAATCACTAGCCTTCTAAATGCTCCATCAGAGGTGTCAGATAGGTGGCTGAGGGCCACGTGTAGCCCACAACACTCACAAACGTAACCCAAACCAGACTAAAAGGCACTTTATAAGTGTTTAACAAAATAAATAAAAATACAATAAAACAAATAATGTTAGCATGGTTTTCTAAGTCAACATGAACCCCCAAGAATCCTTATGGATTTATTAGCTTCCATTTCCAGGGCAATTTAGTCACTTAGCCTGTTTGCCTCAGTTTTCTCATCTGTAAAACTAACTGGAGAAGGAAGTAGCATATCACTCCAGTATTATTGCAAAGAAAACACCAAAAAGGGGTCAAGGGTCAGACATGACTGAAAATGGTTAAACAACAACCACCACAATAATATACAAATATTGTATATAATATATAAATACTAGAGAATATATCACAGAATATATAAATATATTCTGTAGCTATATTTATAGAATTCCAATTATTCATGGCAAGTCAATAATATGATAACCTTTTTATTTTTATATTATCTCATGTTTTACTTTTTTCAATTAATAAGCTGACTTCAAATACATTTTCTTACCCATAATTAATTTCTGTTTAATCTCTATTATTTGAGATTAGAATTCGTTCTGATTATGATTAATCCTTTTCTGAATATAACATCCCCCTTATTCCTCCTTTCTCCCCCCCCTATTTTCCTCCTGTTTCTCTATTAAGGTATATATTTCTACACCAAATGCTATCTCTCTCTCTCTCTCTCTCTTCTGTTTGTGTGTGTGTGCATGTGTGTGTTCTGTCCTTTTTTGACTGGTTCAGATGAAAGTGAAGTTCATCCTTTATGTTTATCTTTAATTCTATATTTGCATTTCAAAAGTTCCTATGCAGCTCTGGTCTTTCAACAGAAATGTTTGGAAGGCCTTTATATCATTAAAGATACATTTTCCACCCCCCTCTCTCATAAGATTATACTCATTTTTGCTAGGTACATTATTCTTGGCAATAAGCCAAGCAATAACCCCCCTTTGGGAATGTAATATTCCAATTTTTCTTCTCCTTTATAATGATAGTTATCAAATACTATATAAGCTCCTTCATATCTGAGCAATATCTTTTCTGTGTGTTTGCAATATTTTTTATTTAACCTGGAAACTCTGGGTTTATGTTGTAATGTTCCTGAGAGTTTTCATTTGGTGATTTCTTTCAGTAGATATCTGATGGATTCCTTCTATTTTCACTTTGCCCTCTAATAGATCTTGGCAGTTTTCATTGTTGACTTTTAGAAAGTCAATAAAAGGCTCCTTTTTGTTTGTTTGTTTGTTTGTTATGGTTTTCAGGTTGTTCAATGACAAACAACTTTCATGGAAAACAGGAGACGGGAAAAGAATACATACATACATACATACATACATACATACATACATACGTATATATATATATATATATATATATATATATATATATATATAAAATTAAAATTTGTTTTTTTCAAAGAATTCTAGTTGATCTTGTAGCCAAGCTGTGTTTTTCTTTGAGGCTTTGCTTGTAGATGTCCTAAAGTTATTCTCTTCTTCTGAGTTTGTCTTCATTATCCTTGACTCCCCAACAGCTTTAATCACCAGCCTATTTTTGTTTATTCATTCCTTCAAGTTTATTTACTTACCTACCTCCCAGACAAAAACCACTCCCTCCTATTCTTCCTATCTGGACCCTTTGGTGCAACAATTCCATCATATGGTGCTCCTCTCTTGAATCCCTAATCCCTTTGTCATATCACTGATTATGCCTAGCCAAACCTCAACTTTCAGTGCCTTCCTTGCTACACAAATGCTGCTAAAGGAAATGGAGAAAATCACAAAACCATTCTGACTAGGTCCTCTACACATTTGTTACATGACCTCATCTGAGCCCTCATTGCTACTAGGCAATCTTACTATAAATTTCTTTCTCAACTCCCTATCCCACTCTCCAAAGCAGTTTTTTTAAGCCTTTTCTTCCCTTCTCAAACTATAATGGCTCTCCCTCCCCCTTCTCTCTCAGCTAAGAACTTTGTCTCATATTTTACAGAAAAAAAAACAAAACAAAACAATAAAACCATTTGCTTTAAGGTCCCTCCTCTCCCCTCTTCCTCGTCTCTTATCACTGAGATGTCTTTTGCCACTATCTCTTCCTTCATCTATGTCTCATGTAAGATGAGCTCACTTCTTACCAAGGCTAATCACTTTGCTTATTTAAAGGATCCCATTCCATTCCATCTCCTCCAAGAGATTGCCCTGCCTGTCACCCCCTTTCTTTCACTTATTTTCAGTCTCTCCCTGTCCACAGGTTCATTTTCTATTGCCTTAAACATGTCTATGTCTCCCCCATCCTGAAAAAACCTTTACTTGATCCTTGCAACTCTGCTATCATTCTATATCTCTTCTGCCCTTTTGTAGCTAAACTGAAAAAGGCCATCTATGATACCTATACTTTCTCTCCTCCCTCTCTCTTCTTTACTTCTTACAAACTAACTTCCAACCTTGTCTCCACCAAAACTGTTCTCTCCAAAGTTACTATGATCTCACGGGGCGGCTAGGTGGTGCAGTGAGTAGAGCGTTGGCCCTGGAGTCAGAAGGACCTGAGTTCGGAACTGGCCTCAGACATTTAATGCACACACAAACAAAAACCTAGCTGTGTGACCTTGGGCAAGTTACTTAACCCCAATTGCCCTGCAAAAAGCAAAAAAAAAAAAAAAACAAAGTTACGGTGATCTCTTAGTTGCCAGATTCAGTGGCTCTTTCTCTATCCTCATTTTCCTTGACCTCTTTGTAGCCTTAGACATTGTTGATCACTCTCTCCTCCTTGATAGTCTTTTCTCTTTAGGTTTTTTGGACTCCTCTCTCTCTCTCTCTCTCTCTCTCTCTCTCAATTAATTTTTAAAATTTTCAATATTCACTTCTATAAGATTTTCAGTTCTATATTTGTATATGTGAGTCCTTTTCCCATTTTTATTATCTCTTTGGGATACAGACCTCTGGGCTAAAGGGTATGCATGGCTTTATAGCCCTTTGAGCATAGTTCTAAATTGCTCTCCAGAATGGTTGGATCAATTCACAACTCCACCAACAATGCAATAGTGTTCCAATTGACACCCCTCTCTCTTGATTTTCTTCCTACCTATCATTCCAATAAGCCCCTTTCTCTCCTCTGATACCACCATCATTCTAGAGAAGGCCTTCATCAGCTCTCACCTGGACCATTGTAATAGCCTGCTGGTGGATCTGCCTGCTTCAAGTCACTTTACTCCAATCTATCCTCCATTCACCTGCTAAAGCAATTTTCTTAAAGCACATAGCCAACCATATTACCTCTCTATTCAATAAATCCTAGTAGCTCCATATCATCTCTAGGATTAAATATAAGAAGCTCCATTTGGCTTTCAATGTACTTCATAACCTAGCCCCTGCCTACCTTTCCAGACTTCTTCCACCTTACTCTGTCAGATATTCTTTGATCCAGTGACGGTGACCTCCTGACTGTTCCACAAGCAAGAGACTCCATCTCTTGGCTTTAAAAGTTTCTCTGTCTCCTACCTTCCTCTGCTCTGCCTACCAGTCTCTCTAGCTTCTTTTAAGTCCCAAATAAAATTATTTCTTTTACTAGAAGTTTTCCCCAACCACTCTTAATTCTAGTGCCTAGAAATCTTCTGTTAATTATTTCCTCTTTATCCTGCATATAGCTTGCTTTGTGTGTGTATATATATATATTGCATGTCATCTCCCCCATTAGATCATAAGAACCTTGAGGATAGGGTCTGTCTTTTGATTTTTTCTGTATCCTCAGCATTTAGCAAAGTGAATGGTACATAGTAGGCACTTAATAAATGTTGATTGATTGATTGATTGATTGATCAATTGATTGGATCTTTGAGTTAGTACCAGGTCTGTGCATTTCTGAAAAGATGTTGGGCCCTTGCATAGTCTTGATCTGTATTTTCTGGGTTCCTTATGCTACTTTCTTTAGGTATGGAATGTTATATTGCTTCAAGGACCTCAGAAGTAGATCAGTCTAGGAAACTGCAAATTTTCAATAGGCCTTAAGAAGTTTGATCTATGACAGCATGGTCAAATTCAAATAAAAACAGGGCTACTAAATAGTACATAAGAATCCCTGCAAATGAATATTGACTTAGAAAAACACAAATTAGCATTATTTATGTTCCATTATATTTTTATTTATTTTGTTAAGTATTTCCCAGTTAAATTTTAATCTGGTTCATGTTGGGCTTCACTGGCTAAGGTATTTGGCACCTCTGATCTGAGACATGGCATGATCACTGTCCTCCATGTTGGAACACAGGCGCCCATCCCTATGTTTGGTCCTGGAAAAACAATTGTAGTCTTGCCCTGTATTGTCATTCCAATATATAGTACAAAATTGCTGTCTCTAGCCTCTGTCAGGAAGCTACAAAGTTTTGCTGCTTCAAGGGACCAATGTATTGGTTCACTCCTGGTTGGCATTCTATTTCATAGTTACTCAGCTACAGAGGACAGCCCTGGTCAATGTCCTAAAACTGACCTTGCACTTGAACCAAAGCAACAATGATTTAGGCTTCCTCCTAGTCTAAAGTTGTTGCCCCAGTTACTCAGCAGCAGGCCCAAGGCCAGATCTGTGAGCTGAATCTGTGATATTAAGTGTCCAAGGCCCACACTTGGTCCATAGTCCCTGCACTGGTTACTCAGTTACAAAGTCCAAGATTTAGTCCACGTTATTAATTTCTGTCTGCTTGAGGGTCACAGAAACACAGATTCTAGTTCACTCCTCTTCTTGTTCCCTGCCCAAGCCCAGTCCACATACTGGAAGGATCAGCAAAAAGGCTTCCTGGCTTGATCCTCTACTCAGGTCCCCAGTTATCTCCTGGTTACCTCCTGTCATTTGAAAAATGACTCATACTGGCTTCTCCTTAGATATCTCAATCACCAATTGGTATCTAATGTTTTTCCTTGATCTTTGTTGGAGGAGTGTGAGAGCAAGCTGGGTTATTCTGCTTCTACTTTCTTTGCCATCTTTACTGGTCAAAAATTCTCCTCCCTTAATGTACATTATAGATAACTTAGAAGTAGATAACTTAGATTTTCTTCTATTTTTCCACTCAATAATTCTAACATCTCTTAGTTGTCATGGAATCACTGAGTTCTGTTTGGCTCATCCTATTTGTAACCATTTCTCGATAACTGATTTGTGTCTGTACATGTCAGATTGCATATGATATTGGAGACTTCACTGTATGGCACTGAAATTTGCTGTATGGCACTGGGGAAGGAAGTGAATGGACATTTCTTATGCCTCCTCAGAGAAAATAGAGGACTATTCTGAATTTGAGGTAAAGACTGTGCTTAAAAAAAAGCATTCCTCTCTGTTTGCTAGGGACAGCAAATTTCAATCAAGGAGAGATGTGTAAGCTGGGCTTTGTCTAACATGGAGCCCACTGCATCCTCTACTACATAGACTGGGGTTGCCTCCTTTGACTGGCTTGTTGTTCAATTGTTTCTCTTTTATTCAACTCTTTTTGACCCCATTTAAGGAAACTGAAGCTGAATTTAAACTTGGGTTTTACTAACAACAGGCCTAGTACTTTATTCACCTACCTGCCTTTTGACTGGCTGAGACGTTAAAAATGATGAGACTGATACCCAAACTAAATTACATATTTAGTGCCATACCAATCAATTTACCTAAAAACTACTTTATAGAGTTAGACAAAATAGTAACAAAATTTATTTGGAAGAACAAATGGTCTAGAATATCAAGGGAATTAAGGGAAAGAAATGCTAGGGAAGGTGGACTAGCTATACCAGATTTTAATCTGTATTATAAAGCAGCAGTCATCAAAACTACTTGGTACTGGCTGAGGAATAGAGTAGTGGATCAATGGAATAGATTGGGCGCACGAGATTCAGCAATCAATGAATATAGTAATCTATTATTTGATAAACCCAAAGACCCCAGTTTTCGGGATAAGGATGCACTATTTGACAAAAACTGCTGGGAAAACTGGAATATAGTATGGCAGAAACTGGGCATAGACCATTATCTAAATCCATATACCAAAATCAAGTCTAAATGGTTGCATGATCTAGGTATAAAGGATGATACTGTAAGCAATCTGGGAAAGCAAGGAATAGTTTACCTGTCAGATTTGTGGAGAGGGAAAGACTTTAGGACCAAACAAGAATTGGAGAGCATTATAAAATGCAAAATGGATAATTTTGATTACATTAAATTGAAAAGCTTCTGTACAAACAAAGCCAATGTAACCAAGATCAAGAGGGAGGTGGGAAATTGGGAAAGAATTTTTACAACCTATGTCTCTGATAAAGGACTCATTTCTAAAATATACAGAGAATTGAGTCAAATCTATAAGAATACAAGTCAATTATATTGATTGATATTGATCCCCAATTGATAAATGGTCAAAAGATATGAACAGGAAGTTTTCAGAGAAAAAAATTAAAGATATCTATAAGCATGTGAAGAAATGCTCTAAATCACTATTGATTAGAGAAATCCAAATCAAAACAACTCTGAGGTATCACATCTCACCAGTCAGATTGGCTAAGATAACAAAACAGGAAAATGACAGATGCTGGAGAGGATGTGGGCAAATTGGAATACTAATGCATTGCTGGTGGAATTGTGAACTTATCCAACCATTCTGGAGAGCAATCTGGAACTATATCCAAAGGGCTATAAATAATTTCATACCCTTTGACCCAGCAATACCACTTCTAGGGTTATATCCCAAAGAGATTATAGAAGTGGGAGGAAGACCTATATGTACAAAAATATTTATAGCAGCTCTTTTTGTGGTTGCAGAGAACTGGAAACTAAAGGGGTGCCCATCAATTGGGGAATGGCTAAACAAGTTGTGTTATATGCATGTTAATGGAATACTATTGTGCTATAAAAACGAGGAGCAGACAGACTTCATATTTACCTGGAGAGGCTTATACCAACTGATGCTGAGTGAGAAGAGTAGAACCAGGAGAAATTTATATATAATCACTGACACAACATATGTGTGATGAACAATTATGACAGACTGGACTCTTCTCAACAATGCAGTGATATAAGTCAATACCAAAAGACTCATGAAGGAGAGAGATGCAACATCCAGAGAAAGAACTAGAAAGAACTGAGTTTGAATCCTGATGGAAGCAAACTACTTGATCTTTTTTCTTTTCATTGTTTGGTTTTATTTCCTCTTTACCATTTTTCCATTCCATCTGGTACAATCTGCCTTTGTAACCTGACTAATGTCTAATGTGAAAGTATTTGCAGATCCTATACTGGATTACATGCTATAGTGGGGGGTGGAGGGAGGGAGGGAAGGGAAATTTGAAACTCAAGGAACTATGGAATTGAATCTTGTAAAGTAAAAATAAACAAATATTTTTTTTAAATGATGAGACTGAGATGCTAGTTCTTTTTTTCCCACTGTCTTTCAGCTGTGCTCTTTTCAGTGACTCCTATCTGCTGCACCCAGCATGGACACCATGAATAGAACTGATGAGAGGAGAAGGCAAGTCCTTCCTGGCTCCCTCTCTTTCACCCCAGCTTTGTACAATGGCCCTGGGTGTTTGGTTCATTTCTATGTTATTTGTTCTCAGTTTTAGGTACCAGAGATCATCTTTGCTGGACTCATCATTCAAGCCATGGTAACCTTGGATCCCAGATATCAGACACAATGCAAACAACCCTGAAAAGCCTGAGTGCCTGGGACTCAGATCCAAAGGAGGTTTTGGACATGGAACTGGGATTAGACTCTATAGAAACCAAGTTAAGCTAGGAACCTAATCCTTTTCCTCTCCCCTGTGACTGACATGGTGCAAAGCGGTAGGGAGATTATGCCTCTCACATGTTAGGGGAAGTATATTTGCTTATTTGCAATCCCATTTTTAGAAATATTATATTTGTAAAAACTCATCTGTGTTAGATATATTTCAAGGAGTCCACTATTTGGGTAAGGATTTATACCTTCTATTCTAAGGCATTTATTTTGCCTCCTTTTTTTCTGATTTCACTTATAATTCACTATTTACTTCTTGCTCCAATTTTCCTAGCCCCTCTTATAGTCCTTCTGGTCAGGCTTTTTTTTTCCCTTTGTGGCTCTGCTTGTGGTTATGATGAGGTTACTCTCTTTTCCTTAACCTTTAACTTTTCTTTGTTGTAGTCAATGTTTTCTTTTGTTTACTCATCTTTGAAACCTAAATTCTTAGATTAGAATTTTGTACATTGGTTCTATTCACTCTTGGACAGATCTTGGACACCCTTGAATAAATTGAATAGATTTTGTTTGATCCTATCCTTCCTATAGTCTGTAAATGCTCCTGTTGCTGAAAATCTGAATGGGCATAGTTAGTATTAGGATCTGCCTCAATCCCTGACTTCTGACTCAATCTACTGATAGCTCACTGTAAGTTCTTGGCTTCAGTCAGTCTCTTTCTTCTCTTTGTAAGGATAGCCATTGGGACTTGGTTCTGTCTCCTGCTGTGGCTCCAAAAGACTACAGTGAAATGCTAGAAATAATACCCTAGACTCATGCACATCTCCGTGGTTCTACCAGAACCAGGTCACTGAGTTGCCTTTGCCTCCTACTATGGCTCCCCCTATCCCAAAGAGTCCAAAAATCTTTGGTTCCCTATACAATCTGCTGCAGGATATGGGGGGAAATAGGATCAATTCTAAAAACAGAAGGTGTGGCCTCTTAGCTGAAAACAGGTTGAAAAGAGAGTAGATGACATGAAAGAGTTTTGAGAAGAGAGAGCTCACATTGAACAGCCTCTATATTCTCAATAAAGTATGAGACAAGGTCTACTGAGGGAAAGGGAGATAGTATGAGAGGTCTGAAGCAACCACTGTGGAGAGTACAATTGAGAATCAATTGGGAGAAGTAAAAGGATTGCATTGATGCAGTGAGGGTCTCGCTGAGATTAGATAACATATATTATTAGTGGACCTAGTCAACATTTGCAAAGCATTTTATATACATTATTTCATTTGATCCTCACAGCAGTCCTGAGAAATATTATTGCCATTCTATAGATAATGAAACCAAGGTTCATACAACTAATAGGTATCTAAGATAGGATTTGAAACCACGTCTTTCTGATTCCACATCTAGTGCCCTACCCATTATACCATGCTGCCTTTCTGTGAATAAGGTTATATTAGAAAATTATAATGCTAGCAAAGGCTAGTGGAAGCATGAATTAAGTAGTAGGACTATTAGGGAACCAAATCAATCCCACATTGATCACATAGGCTCCAGACATGAACCTGTTGCATGTCCATCATTTGAAAGACAGTGTGGTATAAGAGATAGAGTGCTGGACTTGGTATTTGGATTCAAATATTGCCCCCAGAATTTACTCAGCATCACAAAAACCTCACCACCCATCTCTTCTACTACCCTGTTTCACATATCTACATCACAGATTCCTATATATATATATATATAGGAATATATATAGGAATATATATATTCACACTATATATAATCTCTGCATACTACCTACCATTGCAACCTTACACTATCTTATATATCACCATTTTTCTTCATACTTTATCACCTATCCCCATGATTTTTCTCCAAAATTTCTTTGAACATCCCCTTTTTCTTATTATCCCAGGTCTCTGTGGACTAGAATTTAGGGGTTTAAGCAATCTGTTTCTGGGTCTAAGGTTAAATTTGTTTGGAAACCCTGGGGTAGCTAAATATAGACCAGAATAAAACTCAGGAGATCTGAAATGTGGTCCTGGCTCTTTCAATAATTAGTTATGTAACACTGAGAAAGTTGATCAACCTTCCTAGCCCTCAGTTTGTTTGTCTGCTGAGTGAGAGGGTTAGGTTTGATAAACTATCTTTAAAGTCTCTTTCAGCTCTGAGACTGAATGATAAGAGCCAATGTAACCCGAAGTTCTACATCTATTCTTAGTCTCTGGGAGTCCTGGATTTCTTTCCTCCTCTTAATAAGGAAACAGAAACAAGTCTCCTCTTATTCCCCTCACCATTCAGCATCAGGAACTAGAGAATCTAGAGCAGAAGAATAGGTTTATAAATAGTGACAGGTTGGGTCAACAAAAGCCTAAGGAAGATTTATTTATATCTCAGAAGAAACTCCAGACAGCCAACTGAAATCTCTTCATCCATTCATTCGTTTAACAAATATTTACTGAACTATGCACAAAGCACTGTGTTAGGTACTAGACAAGATAAAAATATGAATTACAGAATCATTATCCTCAGAAAGTTTATATTCCTGAGGGAGGGTTAAATTAAAAAAAAACATGCAAAAACTAAAATGCCAAGTACAGTATAAAATGGATATGAGAGAGGTACAAAGTGGAGAAGAACCAAAGATCAGTTCTTACTGCAGGCAAAAAGAAGGTCTTAGTATGTTTATATCACTAAAAGACACCCATTTGCAAAGGTGTGTATGCCCAGTTGGTCACAGATCAGAAATTCACAGCGAGTTTCTCTTGCAGCTGAGATATAAATATATAGCAAGTTAGCAAGTCAACCTCAAGGTATGAAATTGTTAATTCATGTGGAATGGATTTGGCAAAACGCCCTGCTTCCCAAGAGATGCAGATCAATTCATAAATCTGCCATCATCATCATTACATAATCCCCACCCCCCACCCCCCAAAAGACCAGAAGAAAAAAAGCAATGGTGAAAGGAGAAATGAGCTCAGGGAAAAATGTTTCCCTGAATGGGCGGATAGTATCAATGTTGAGCCATTCAGGTTTTTAGTTTCCTCTACCAGAAGCTTCTTGAAAGGCAGCTAACCCAGTTCAGTCTGATCTTCCACTGTGAGAGATTTTTTTATTTATACATTATTAATTACCTGAGAATAGACTATGTAGGACATAGACTTGCAATACAAATGAAATCATGGTCCTCCTATATCATGCAGTTTGAGGTAGCATGGGAAGGAAGGAAAGAAACAAACATTTCTTATTGCTTGGCACCATGGCCAAGCGCTGTGCTAAGTATTTTATAAATGTTATCTCATTTGATCCTCATAACAACTCTGGAAGGTAGGTACTATTGTTATTCCCATTTTGTAGTTGAAGAAACTGAGGCACAAAGAGGTTAGGTCACTTGCCCAGGGTCACACAGTAAGGGTCAAAGGCCAAATTTGAACTCAGGTCTCTCTGACTCTTAGCCCAGTGCTCTATCTGATGGGGTAGTCCCTGGGAACCCTCTTGAACTCCTTGAATTTTCCCTCTGGATCTGGTGTTTGCCTAAGGCCATCAGCCTTCCATTATCACCAAGACTGAATCTCTGTTACCCTGGACCTAGCCTAGCCCTCCATTGTCTGTTACCTCCAGGTAGCCTTTAGTTACTTTCCACCCTTAATCCCATTATCTTGGTTCCCCAGTCTGACCTCAGTCCCATCAAGATTCTTATTAGACTCCTCCCCCTCCCCAAACCCCAATTCTAGACCACCCCTAGAGCCCTCCCACAATCTTTCTGCGTATAAGATCCACTTTGCCTCCATGAAGGCACTGAGATTCAATCTAGCTGAGACTCAGTCTGTGTCAGAATTTACTGGTCGGCTTTTAACACAAGTGTCACAAATACTTAGACTCCTTAAGAGTCTACACATGGTGAATCTTTAATAAACTTTGCTTTTCTTTGGCTGAGAGAAGGGTTGAGTCGAATTCATTGGGCAAGACCCAGCATGTCGGTATTTTGGGATCTCAGTCACCACTAACCCCAAACCTTAACATATTCACTGCTCCATCTGCATGCCTTTATAGTAGTAGTACATTACAATATACAATTTCCTAATATTTTATAGCTGAAAGGAATTTTAGAAATTATTTAAGTCCTCCCAATCCCCTTTATTTTGTAGGTGAGAATACTAAAGACTGAGGTTGAATGACTTAGCCAAATGGACACTATTGATTAGTAGCAGAGCCAGGTCCAACACTAACTGAAAGATGTCCCAGGGGGCAGAGCCAAGATGGTGGAGTAAAAGCAGGAACTTGTTTGGGCTCCTGCTTCAACAACCTCCAATACCTGTAAAATATGACTCTAAACAAATTTTAGAGCTACAGAAAGATGTCACAAACCCCTAGTGAACAACAACAGTAGCAGCATAATTCTGCTTCACATTAATAAGCATGCAAGCAGGTCAAGGAGTGACAAAGTCCCTTTTGAGTTATTTAGTGTCATGCGAATTATGTAGATGAAGGCTAGTGCATCTGATTTTAAGTTGGAGAACTTTTTTTTTCCATCAATAGAAAAACATTTTTAAGTGCCAGCCACTGTGCTAGGCAAAGAACAAAATGAAACTGTCTCTGCCCTCTCTCTGCCCCAACATACACACTTTTAGGCATATACAAAATAAGTACAAACTGAATTCAAAGCAATTCATTTAAGAATAAAGTACAATCAGATTGAACCCCTACTCATTCCCTACCTGTTTATTGATACTTGACACAATGCATATTCTGGTGACAAGGATTGAGATATGATTAAATCTGAACAGCCACAGTCATTGTAATTCCACTTTCGAGTACTCCCTGTAATCAAATAAATGATATGGTCTCTTCCCTAGAACTGGAGTAGAGCCAATTTTCTTCCCCTATGAAATGAGGGGTTTGAACTAGATCCAGACATCTAAGAGTTCTTTCAACTCAAAATGGGCTTTACAATTGATATAAGGAGTAGTTTATATCAAGAATCCAATGTCTTGAAATTATTATGTAAAGGGACCTTGCTGCAATTTCTCTCTTGGCAATCTCATCAGCTCCAATAGGTTTAGTTATACATCTCTTTATAGATGACTCCCAAACCTACATATTCAACCCTAGTCTCTCTCCTAAACTCCAGGCCTGCATCCAGGCCATAATTTTCTGGTAGATATCTCTCTCTCTCTCTCTCTCTCTCTCTCTCTCTCTCTCTCTCTCTCTCTCTCTTTCTCTCTCTCTGTCCAATATGTATCTCAAACTCAATATATCCAAAACAGAACTTCTTATCTTTCTCACTATATTTACTACTGCTCCTAATTTTCCTAACTCAATCCTTGCAGTCACCCAGATTCACAACCTTGGAGTTAGCCACAATTCTTCACTCTGCCACATCTACTGAGTTATCAAGTCATAGATTCTGGCACTCTATCTCCCTCATCTCCTCTCCACTCATATGTCCACTATCATTAGAACTCATCACCTCTTACCTGGACAACCCTAAAGTTTCTTGATTAGTCTCCCTGAATTCTTCCTCATTACTCCTCCCACATCTTCTAGGTTCCATCCATATTGGTCTCTTTGATGCTTTATACATGGCATTCCATTAATCAATTCTGTGCCTTTATTCAGGCTGATCCCTCTACCTCTATCCCATCCCTGGAATGGTTTCTTACCTAATCTCCGACTCTTGAAATATCTAGCCCCCTTCAAGGTTCAGGTTAAGCACCATTTATTAAAAGGGACTTTTACTGATTTCCCTAATTGAAAGAGCTCTCCTCCCCTGCCCATACTTACCACATTACTTTGTATATTTTATATTGACTTTTCTGTGTGAAGAGCTTATCTTGTGAAGTCAAGAGAAACTGAAGTCAATTGTATCCCAGAATTCATCAGTTGAGTTTTATTTTGTTGGTTTGTTGTTTTTTTTTTTTAACTCGAAATTCTGGATCTGTTTTTGGACATTTCTGGAATTAAGGAACTTGAAAGGGAGAATCTGAGAGCTCATTTTCCATCTTGAGCCTATGTGGGCATGCCAGGATCAAGCAGTCTTCAAACATATGTTTCCTTGCTCATTCCCTCTGAGACTTTGACAGGCTACAACTGTGATACCCCTATTACTTTTGTTGCTTCTGCACAAATAGAAGTGGGCCAAAGAAATGCTTTGGCAAAGAAATAGAGAAGAATAGAGAACAGTGGTTGGTGAGAAAAACCAAATGCCCTTCCAAGATAACTTCCTTTCTCCTCTCTCCATTGTGGAGCAAGAATCAATCCCCATTAACTGCCCACTTCCAATTTTTTGTCTCTTTACCATGACATGGAAGAAGTTAAAATTTCTGATGTGTAGCATCATAAGAATTGCTTTGCAGCATAAGAATTGTCTGCTTCCAGGTTGACAAGTTTCAACTGGCCATGGCAATGCTGCTTTTTGTTCTTCTTCACATTAGAGCCAAATGAAGACACCCAGCAGAAACAATTGGTCACCTTGTATTCTCTCATCCTATCCTCTGCTGCTTGAATTGACAATCCATGACCCCAGTGATGGAGGCACAAGATAGCTTGCTCTTCAGCGACAAAAAGTTATACAGGATAGTCCCTGTGGAATCTATCCAGATTATATTAGAGTAGCTGAAGAAAAAAAGGAACCTGGATTGACTGGATAAGAACAAGTCCAGTTTCTTGATCATGTGATGAAAGTCAGAATGTTAGGAGCTCATTTACCAGTGGGTTTCAAAGAGAGGCCAGAATAACTCTGTATTTACCTTTTCTGAAATAACCAATGGAGATGACAACAGAGCATGTCCTTATCCTCTGTTGTCCCCAGGACATTTCAAGCTCAATGGGTCCTAGTGGAGATTTTCCTTTTTTTTTTTTTTGTCTCCTAGTAAATAAAGGATAGTAAGCAAAGGAGAAGGGAATCATTTGTAAAGATAGAAAGGAACAAGAGCACAAGAATGACATCATCACAGTTATCGATGGTGGAGGGGTTAAGTTTTTTTAATGGTATCACTTCCTCTTTTCCTAAATTGTCCAAAGAAGATGGACCCTCTCCTCACCAATTAGATTTTAGACCCAATCTAGCTTAAAGGAACTTTTCGCCTTTCCCCAGTTGTGGGCAAGGGAAACTATGGGAGAATTTGAAGAAAAAAAAAAGAGAATTCCACTATTATCCCACCATTCTGTACTATGAATGAATGGAAGAAGTAGCCCCAAAGAGAAAAAAATTGCCCCATCTCTCTTTACTCTTTATGTTCCTTTATTCTAGGCTTCCTCTGATCCAAGGTCAGTAAACCCATAAAATATATATTCATACATACCTATAAGTACACAATCCCTATTGACTTTTCCCCTCAGATTTACCATCTTGAATCCTCTAAAGAGGAATAGAGGTTACATGGAGGACCTAGCTGCAGGCAGCCCACAGGGCATCACAGGAATAGAAGATAGGAGAGGGAGCCCTAGCAACAAGGTGCCAAGCATGGCCCCAATCTATGTTATTAAAGCTGAATTGCTCAGTTCTGAAAAAAAAAAAGAAAAGGAAAAAAAGAAAGAAAGAAGAAAAAGAATTGTCTCCTTCCTATTCTCAGAAACTGTTCCCCTCTCCTTTGCTTACTGTCCTTTAATTACTATTGTTGTAAGGTAACCCAAATCACATGCCACCTGATTTGGGACCCACCATTAAGACCTTTTATATTTGTCTTTGTTTTTATCATAAACCCTTTAACTGCTTGTAACAGCTTAAAGGCGAAATCCTGGGTAAGAGTTACCCAAGGCATAGCTTCCGTGCTCTCTTATCTTTTCTTAAGTTAGAACTTCCCTAAATCAGTAAGCCTTGAAACAGCAACATGTATGAGGATTATGGTGCAAGCCTGTATAGAGATCACGGGGCAAGTCTATGTTGACCAAGCAGGGTCCCCCACACCCTTCACCCAGAACATGACCCTAACCTGTCCGGGGAATTCCATTGCCCCTGTGCCCTCCACCCTGTTCTAGGAAGGACCCTGGTCACGTCATTGTATGCTTGTGCCATGTTTTCCAAATTAGCCCTGAACTATGGATCCAACCAATCTGTTCTTGGCTTCTGTATGTCATTGCTTATGCTAGCTCCCTCCCCAATTGTGGTTTTTACCTTTATAAACTCAGTCTGTACCCCAATACAGGGCTGCCTGATTTGAGTGTATATTCCAGGCAGTCTTGAGCTTGATCAATAAATCCACAACTAAATTTATCTAAAAAGCCAGATCTCAGCTCTCTATTATTCTCTTCACAACACTATCATTTTAATTTCCTTGATATGAAAGAAAATTTGGCAGCTGCTACTCCTTATTTTGTAATAAATGTTAGCATGTATAAAGAGTTGGGGACAGTCTTGGATCTTGGGTAGACTCAGACTAAGACAAAGTGATGGAGAGAGACAAAAAGAGACATAGGAACATAAAAAAAAAATCCTTGCTTCATCCTGAGACAAGGAGGGCTGGAGGATCAGAAAAGACTTTGAATCTATTCAAAAGTCACAAATGTAATATACTGAGGTAGTATTGTTAAGACAGTAGAAGTTTCCATAAGTAAACTTAAGTAAGTTTTGAGTGGGGGTGTGTGTGTGTGTGTGTGTGTGTGTGTGTGTGTGTGTGTGTGTTGTATTCGAGTATGGGGGGGGGAGGGAAGAGAGACAGAGAGAGAGAATATAAATGTAAATTGGCAATTCTCTCCTCTACTCAGACCTAGTAGAGATAAGAACTTGACACAAAAGTGAGCCAAGACCAAGGAAAGGGGATTCTCTCTTACTGTGTAGAATTAATATGCTATTCTCCTCTATATCCTTTACTACTGTTTATCTGTGAGCTTCTTCCTATTGTAATGAGGGAAACCTGCCAAAGAGACTCAAGTCCTTAGAGCATGTTGGTGGGTTACACAGATCATGCACTGGATATTCCTTGCCTAGTTCAACTCCCAACACATGGAACTTTGGATAGTCAGTTTTTAGCTATGAATGACTGAGGCTGGAACTGTGTGGTGATAAGAAACCCTTTTAATTGGCTTTGAGCTTTGAAGGACTGATGACTCAGGGAAAGCTGAGGTGGAAAAGAACGCACATATAAAATGTTGGAGTGTCTTTGTCTCTTATACCTAGTGACTCTCAAGTGAGGAGAATGGTTCTTAGCTGCTGAATGGGAACTAGAAGGCCACTTTCCTCCCATCCAGCTGATGGGTCTAGGTTCCGGGAACCCCCTTGAATCTTCCCACTTGATTTGGCATTCCCCAGAGGCCAAAAGCCTTCCATTATAAAAACAACCACCCAACCAGCCTAGCCCTCCACTGTCTGTTATCATCTCTGCCCTTGATCCTATCAAAATATCTACACCAGACCTGTTACCCCTAAATTAGCCTAGCCCTCCATTGTCTGCTCTCTAGCTGTTTCCCTCCCTTGATCCCATCAAAATCCCATTCTCTTAGTTCCTGGAGTCTGACATCACCCCACCTTCCAGACCACTCCCAGATCCCTCCCACAATCTTTTTATATATAAGATCCATTTTGCCTCCGTGAAGGTGCTCAGATTCAATCTAATTCAGACTCAGTCTGTGTCAGATTGTTCTCACCCGCTTGTCAATATATCACAATCACAAATGTTTTGACTCCTTAAGAGTCTACCCAATATGGCGAATCTTTAATAAACTTTGTTTTCTTTGGCTGAGAGAAAGTTTGAGATGAATTCACTCAGCAGGACCTGGCATATTGGTATTTTGGGGTGTCTAGCACCCCTAAAACTAAATCTCAACATTTTAAACATCAACACAGCCACTGGCACCTGTTTCTTTTGTGTTTATATTTTCTTGATATTAGGTGAATGAATACCCTGAAATAGATGCATTCAAGAAAGCCATTAGGGGGCAGCTAGGTGGAGCAGTGAGTAGAGCCTTGGCCCTGGAGTCAGAAGGACCTGAGTTCAGTTCCGGCCTCAGACACACACACAAACAAAAAAAACCTAGCCGTGTGACCTTGGGCAAGTTACTTAACCCCAATTGCCCTCCAAAAAAAAAAAAGCCATTAGTTTAGGAGATTTATCAGAGATGTTCCACTAGCAAAAAGTGGCAGAGAGTATCAGAGTAGTAATATCCAACAACAGAAGACAGAGATGGAAGGACAAGTTGGTATATTGGTAAATAACTGCTTTGTTCAGGATTGTAAATACTATTGATGATGAGCCTCCATACAGTGTTCCCCCAATATTAGTCAATCAGTTGACATCAAATAATGTCTAGAAAAGGGTATTTTACATAGTAAAAAACAGTAGCTACAAAACATCCCTGACACACCTGAGGGCACATGCTCTTTCACGAGTGTTTGTGCGTGCACACACAGTCCTTGGAAAGAGGAGGCTCAAACTCTTTATATTATTCCCCTTAGCTAGCCCTCTTCTGGGCTCAGTATATCAATACCTTTCTAGAGTACATAGGCAGAATTTCTCCTCCTCACTAAGAGTCATGATCTCTGAAGCAGTTGCCATCCTTGGGGTCCCTTCAGGGACTGTTTTCCCACTTCTGTTTGCAAGCTGGATTAGAGGAGAAAGGAGAGAGAGAGGTAGTCTTGAACTTCAAGAATCAATATAATCCACAGGACTTAGCCTCAGCAGGCTCCGGGGCTTCTTGAGTGTAAGCCACAGGAGCAAAGCAGGACAATAGCACCACCAGTACTGGATGGCAGTCATAGATCCTGAGACAATCAAGTGAGAAATGGAATCTTATCATCCTTGGAAAGGTAGAAGACCAAGGGAATGGAGGGCCTGAGAGTCTGACATAAGAGCACCTCCATCAGCTAAACCATTAGAGTAACTGATCCATCTCCTGTTATAATTGTAAATTAGATAGTCATTATTGTGTTGGGTATATTGGCAAAGAGAATATAGCCTTGGACATGAAGAAGTTAAAATCTCCTGATCTAGCTTTAGGAAACTGGAAGGGGATCAGGGGAAAAAATCATCCTGGGTCTCAAGAACAGTCACATTGACCTCATCATTAATTCCCAATGGGTCTTTTTCACTTGGACTCATAGAACCTCATGCAGTGGTGATAGGAAAAATTGAGACTATGGACTATGATGTCCTGAAGAGTGGATTTCAAATTACCATCATTTTCTATTTTTATGACAGGTATTTGGGTAAAATACCTTTAAAACCTATGACAGGGCTTGGACTTGGTGGTTTGAGTGATAAAGACTATCCATACCTGAGATATATCCAGCTGAGCTTGAAATTCCCTAAGGAAGGTGTTGGTGATAGCAGAAAAGCAGACACTCTGGGTCTGGTATGTCCAGATTCTACAATACTCACTGGAGTGTCAGATGTTGGTAATTATCAGTAGAGAACAAACCTCAAAATCTGAAATAGCTTTAGAAAGAATTTTATTAAAGCATTTTTTAGCAAAGGAGAGTGGGGGTGGGGGGTGAAAGGATATGGTTCAAGTTTTTGTGAGGTTATGTTATATAGAATTTAGATAAGAGCATAAGGATATTTTCCTGATTCACCACATGTAAACAGTAGGGCAGTTTGAGATGTATTTCCTCAGATAAGTATAAATGTTCAAATTTGGGCAACCCAAAACATAACCTTTGGATTAACCTAAAACAAGACCTGGATAGGATTTAAGCATTCCACTTCCCCAGAGCATCTCTGAGGTCAGCCTAACCTATAACCTAAGCTTTGAGTTAAACAATTTTCTAGCCTCATAAAGCTAAGTTTAAACAATATTAATAAACAATAAAATATTTTTCTCACATAGCTTAGTCTTTTCAAAATTCTAACAGGATACTGCAAACAATAAGTTGAGCCTCAATACCTGCATATTTTGACCATCCATACAGACTGTACAGAAACTTACAAGAAGATAGAAGAAAGAAGTTCCAGTGAACAGCATAAGAACCCCAACGGTTCACCCTCTGTGCTGGATCTTGAGGTATATGACTTGGGCATTCCTCAATACCACAAGGAAGGGTAGGTTGAGGCAGGAACTCACCAAGAGGATTAACAGTGTGTTCTCAGGCATAAGTGGGACCTGGGATATGCTTGAAGTGCAAGTCACAGCATCCAGATGATTCCAGATCTTTCAAAAAAAAAGATCTAGAAAGATTTATCTGTCTTTGATGGAGGATCTCAGAAAATCATCTCACAGAAATACTGGTTAATGGCACTATCACAGAATCTAACAGCCTTGGATATCACCGATCATGGTGATCATTGTGGTGTCTAAGAAAAATGGAAAGATAGGGATTTGTGTTAGTTACTGAACTTTGAACAAGAGGACAAAAGTGGACCAATATGCTATGCCATAGTTGCCAGGTGCCCTAGACTGACTGATTGCTAGGCATCCAGTGGTTTTCAGTACTGGACTTACATAGTGGATACTCTCAGATTCCTATGTTTGAGGAAGACAAGGATAAGACTCTTTTTATCACTTAAGAGACTCATGAGTTAACTAACTGATAGAAAGCTAACTCATTCAAGGTCATTGAGAGACTTGGCAACTTGCCTGTTTACAAAATAGTGCCAGAGAATGGAAGACCCTATCAAGACTATTCACTGCAACCACCTATTTCTAATAAGCAGGTAGAAAGAACTTATATACCTAGGAAAAGACTGAGAAAAAGATACCATTTGCCAACTATACAAAGACTTTCTGAAAGTGATGCATCCAGTGAAAAAACTGTGTATTATTAGAAGGCAGGAAAACTGAACCCAGAGGAAGCTCCTTTCATGACCAAAACTGCTATAGAGGCTCATAGGGTACAGTTTAAATCCATAAAGCTGGAAAATACTAATAGCAAAACTGGAATGGTTGCCACCCCAGGTATATAAACACACAAGTCTACAATGATTCTGTAGCTGCTAAGAATTCATTCAATGACAAAAGAACTAGATCTTTTGGACCAATCACTAGGCTCAGTTATAAGATTATGGATAAACCTGAAGATATAGTTAGATATGTCTCTAGACCATAACATGAGAGATTAGTCACATGAAATGTGCCTTGTATGTAATTGCATATTTTCTGCTTTGTGTGAATTACTGCATGTTTGAGTATGTTTGCTTTTATTTAGCTGCTATGTACATTTGACTCTTTTCTGTTATGTTCATGCTATAGCAATGTCTATTTGCTGATTGTTGTACATATGCATATTTTATGTATAGGTCAATTGATATTGTTTCAATTAGCCAGCTTTGCTTTGTTGGTTAGTCATGCTTATTACTTTTGATACTATGGATATGCATATACTTCCACAATGTGTATTATTAAATATCTTGTATGTTGTTAGGCATGTTGCCACTATAGTATCCTATAGATATGCTATATCTATCTGTCTACAGAGAGAGAGAGAGCAAAGTTATGCTATAGGGAATCAAGTGATGCTCTATCTAGTACCATGTCTACTGCATGTTAATGTGTATTTATTCTATTTTAGTTTCAATGTACCAAAGTTTAGTTGGCCAGAAAAATCAGCCTTGTTGTTTTAAAGCACAAATGTTCATATTTCTACTGTATATTTACAAGTTTTTGACCAGTCCCAGCTGATCTTTATAAGGGACTGCAAAAATTTTGGCCCAAGGGTATTTAAAGACATAGCAAAAATAGTAGCTACAATAGTATTTAAAGATACACCAAAAACAGTAGCTGTAATCCCTGTGCCAAATCCACTGGTAGTGACTCTGTCCTTATTGATGGAGATAAAGGCTCTGCTCTGCATGAGGGGGCAGGGCAGAGTTGGTGAGAAGTGAGCGCTTCAGTTCCCAGCCAGTTTCTTTTGGAACTTTCCAAGCAAGTCTTCTTTGAGAGTAGCATGAGGGTAGCTAGGTGGCACCACGATTGGAGAAATGGTCCTAGAATCAGGAGTACCTGAATTCAAATACGGTCTCAAATATTTATTAGCTGTGTGGCTCTGGGAAAGTCACTTAAACTCGATTGCAGAGAAAGAGAGAGAGACAGAGAAAATAACATGGAGTTGGCTTCCAGTTTCAAGAGAGAAGATGAAAGAGGTCAACCCAACTTCAGGATGCTGAAGGAAAAGCCTGGGAAGATATGGGAGGAGTGGACAGTCTCTACCATGTACCTATTCCCAACTTGCTGCTCTAGAGACTTTGGGAAGTTTTCCCCTTAACTGAGATCTAGGGCACTCTCTCTTGGTTGAACTGAGTTATCTTGCTTCTAAGAGGAGTGCCCCTTCACTCTACATTTTCCAGTATATATTCTCCTTTGTATACTTTCTCTAAAATACTTTCTCTTGGGGTTATCTTTCCCCCCAAATGACAAGCCATCCAGGAGTTAGATGAAACTACATCTTATCCCCTGGAATAATAATATTTAAGGGAGTAGATAGCTATACTTTTAGCTTAAGACCCCATCTCTGTGAGGAAAGCAGAATTCCTGCTTCCCCTCCTGGCAGGAATGAAAGTTTCCCTTGGAGAAGGAGACAGGGGAGAAGAACCTAGAGATCTCTAATCTGCCTTCCTTTGAGCCTCATAGGGACAGGCTTCCCATCACAGGTAGGGCTCTCTAAGATGGGACTGCATATTGATACATATATAGATGAAGAGTTAAATGGTTTGCCCACTGTCACACAACTAGTAAAAGTTAGAGGTATGTTTGAACTCAGGTCTTGATTCCAAGTCCAACATATTATCAACTTTTTCTCTGTCTTAATTGTATTTATTCCGCTGTCTACAGTAGTTATTTCAAGCAATCTTTTGCAACAGACACACACACATATTTTAACATGTATATATGATGCAGTGTTATATATACAGTGAAGGTGGGTCTGAAATGTCCTCTAAATTTGACAGAACAGGTTTCAAAAAGCTCAGAGAAAGGATAAAGAGGACCCAAAGGTCCAATATTCTGTAAGATGTCAGCTCAAGGATAATAAACTTTCCAGAAGGAAATTCTGAATAAATTATTCTTCTGAGGATCAAAGGGCCCTGATGTGGCTATTCAGGAAACTCAAAAGGCATACTCAGAAGATGGGAACAGTAGTAGATGACTAAGGAAGACTGCAAAAAGATGTCACAGCTCTATGAGCAAAAGGTAAGGAAGCTTGATGTCCAGCTCTGCTTCAAAGCAGCTGTTTTCTTAGAGAGCCATGCCACCACTGATGGTAAGAAACTGCCTAGCTATGCCTAATGTAGACTGAGAAAATGTGTTGGCATAAAAAAATACACATGAGATCAGTGCTGCAAATTTTGTTTGAAGTCTGTGTAGGACTAAGACTTTCTCTGCTCTCCCAGAATTAGACCCAACTTCTTGGTCTCCAGACCTTATCCCTTCACTTGCTCCTCAGCTTCTGACTTTCCTTATGCTGACTTTTACACATCATCTAAAATATACCTAATTATGAGTTCCTGGCTCTTCAAAACAAACTTGAGGCTTCTGACCCAATCTTTCCCTGGCCTCTAACTCTAGGAGCCTCAACCTGTGCTATATGAGGGCCTCAGACCAATGCATGGCAAAGCCACTCCTAATTTTACCCTTGAATAGGGTCCAGGGTAAATATCATACTCAAAGTACAAAGGAGCTTTGATGAATGTTAAGGAAATAAAAGGGGCCTTTAACCAATCTTTCAAGAAAGAAGATCAAGAAAAGATAAGAACTTCTAGTTGTCATGGGTGGACCTATGAAAGACAAATGGAGGGAAGGCAGAAATCAGAATCATAGACTATCAGAGGAAGATAGTTGGAAGACAACTTTGAGGCCATTCACTCTAAGCTATACTTGAAAACTCTACAAACACACTTAAGAAGCATTTCCAGCATTTGCTTAAAAACCTCCTTCCTAAAAAAAAGAACAATGATTATTACATTTTTTACTAATATTTTATTTTCCCCCAATTACACATAAAACAATTTTTAACATTTGGGTTTTTTTAAGTTTTGAGTTCCAAATTCTATCTCTCCCCTCCCTGAGAGAGTGAGTTGCTTCTAGTTCTACCCACTTTAGGTCAAACAAAAAAGATATCACTCTTCTATATGACAGCCTCTGTGCTAAGCAGGGTGACACAAAGAAAGACAAAAAATTAAATATGTCCCTGCTTTCAAGGCACCCACAACCCAGTGGAGGAAACAGCATGCAAACAACTGTGTACAAACAAGACGTGTGCAGCATAAATGGATTTCAGAGGAAAAGCACAAAGGAGGACTAGCAAATTCTTCCTGCAGAAGGCAGGACTTTAGTTGAGACTGGTCTTTACCTTGAAGAAAATCACTATTAGGTGTGCATCCTAGAAGGGTAAAAGACAGAAAGGTCCCATTTACACATCGAAGTACTGATGCCAATGCTTCTTGTAGTAGTTATGGTTCATTCCTTGCTTTTGAAAAGAGCCAATCGCATCATGGAGTGAGGTCTTGACCTGTGAATTAACTGGATTTAAGGGAGGCGGAATTGCACAAAGTCATCTGCTTCACTCTTTCTGAGTCATTGAAGTTAGGTGGCAAGACAAGAGTCAGGATAGTCGGCAATGGCCTGGGATAGAGTGGAGGACGTTGGTGTTTTCAAGGGTTGACCAAACCCTAAGAGTTCCATAGCACCTGCTTCTGCCACCTTCCTGGCCATTGGAACACATTTTTCTCATCCATCCATTCTGCTGTTTTTCACATCCTTGGGGTAAATATTTCCTTAACTCACTGACAAGTCTGTGGCCCATTGGTTACCTTCAACCTGGTCTAGCCTATCTGCCAAAATGGTTTTACTGGGGTATGGGGTATTCAGGAAGGACTATAGCACCTCTAGTGTAAGGACTTGCCAAATGCTTTTCAGGACTTCTCATTCACCTTTGGTGTCCACCTGCCAGCCAAGTCTCACTCTCACCTTTTGTAGTAACAAAAAAATGAAAATTATATGGGTGTTCATTTTTTGTGCAATAGCTGAATAAATTGAGGTATATGATAGTAATGGAATATTGTCATGTCTTAAGAAATAATGGCTATAAAGATTTCAGAGAAAAATTGGGGGGCAGCTACATGGCACAGTCAATAGAGCACTGGCCCTGGAGTCAGGAGGACCTGAGTTCAAATCCGGCCTCTGACACTTGACACTTTCTTAACTGTGTGACCTTGGGCAAGTCACTTAACCCCAAGTGCCTTGCCTTACCCTCTCAAAAAAAGAAGAAAAAGAAAATTGGGCAGACTTGTATGAAATGATACAGGGTTATGTTAGTAGAATTAAGAGAAGAATGTACACAGTAACCATTATGGAAAGGAAAACAGAACTAAAAACACAAGAATTTAGATCAATGCAATGATCAATATTAACTCCAGGGTACTGATGATGAAATATACTTTGTTATTCTCAGTATAGGGGTAGTGGATCTATAGATGCAGAAGGAGAATATAGTATTGAATGTGGTGAATATGCCAGTTTAGCTTAACTATACTTCTTTGTTAGAAGGGGAGGTCATATTAGTGGAGGGTGAGGTGGGTTGTTGGAAAATGAGACAGAAGAAGAAGAAGAAGAAGAAGAAGAAGAAGAAGAAGAAGAAGAAGAAGAAGAAGAAGAAGAAGAAGAAGAAGAAGAAGAAGAAGGAGAAGGAGAAGAGGAAGAAGAAGAAGGAGGAGAAGAAGAAGAGGAAGAAGAAAGAAAGAAAGAAAGAAAGAAAGAAAGAAAGAAAGAAAGAAAGAAAGAAAGAAAGAAAGAAAGAAAGAAAGAAAAAGAAAGGTAGGAAGGAAGGAAGGAAAGAAAGAAAGGAAGGAAGGAAGGAAGGAAGGAAGGAAGGAAGGAAGGAAGG
>WOXC01009141.1:0-101557 GCA_011680675.1 Gymnobelideus leadbeateri
GATGAACACAGCAGACTCTGTTTCTTATGAGAGGCCAGAGCACCCAGTGAGTCCTGCTCCTTATGGGAGACAGAACATTTAGCCAGGTTAAGTGCCTGGTCTATATACAGTTTGAAAGGATGGGAAGCAAAGCTCTGGAATGCCTGGAATATCAGGTAATCTAGAGCTATTTTTGTAAATGCATACAGATAAGCAAGGCGAAATTGAAAGGGGTACAGATAAGCCCTAGGTGGGGACATCATTATATAATCTTCTGGATGACTTATCTGGCTGTCCACATCCTGCATCCTGTTTGCTTCATCTGCCTTGAACAGTCCTATCTGCCTCATCATCTGTGTCTGTCTGCCTGCCTCTCTCTCTCTCTCTCCCTCTCTTTCTCTCTCTCTCTCTCTCTCCATATATGTGTATATGTCTTTCTTATATGCCTTACTTCATTTCTATAATCAGAAGATCATTGAATTAAATTCTCTCTACTTTCACATAGTAATAGTAGCTAACATTTATATAGTATTTATTATCCAAGTCTCTGTGCTACACCCTTTGTAATTATCATCTAATTTACCTTAATGATATTCCTGGAAGGCAGATGCTATTATTAACCACATTGTAAAGATGAGGAAACTGAGGCAGAGGTTAAACAACTTGCCTAGGGGCAAGCAGCTCATAAATGTCTGAGAAAATATTTTATCTCCAGTCTTCCTGTCTCCAGGTCCTGCACTCTATTCACTACACCACCTACCTGTCCATATCACAACTACCAAGGATCTTAGCATATATATGAAGGAAACTTCTTAGGAGTAAATTATTATTTTTTTTCTTTTTGGAGGGGCAATTAGGGTTAAGTAACTTGCCCGAGGTCACACAGCTAGTTTTTGGGTAAAGTGTCTGAGGCTGGATTTGAACTCACGTCCTTCTGACCAGGGCCAGGGCTCTATTCACTGTGCCGCCTAGCCACCCCAGGAGTAAATGCTTTAAATATGCATTTCACTCTACCAAGTGAAATACTTTTTAAAAAGATAATCTACAAGCAAAAAATATAATGGGGTTATGTATGTTGCAAACATTTTTTGTCAATTGCGTGACTACAAAAATGACATCTACTAAGTACATTTCTTTATTTTTTTTTATTTTTTGCTTTTTGGAGGGAAGAGGGCAGGGCAATTGGGGTTAAGTGACTTGCCCGAGGTCATAAGGCTATTAAGTGTTAAGTGTCTGAGACCAGATTTGAATTCAGGTCCTCCTGACTCCAGGGCTGGTGCTCTTTTCACTGTGCCACCTAGCTTCCCCCCATAGAACATTTCTTAAAACCTACCATGTCTTCCTCATATGTTCATCATAAATTGCATTAATATATACACAGATAATTTTTATTAAAAAGTTTATAGTGATTATAACATATGCAAATGACACAGAAGTTCTAGCTTTGGTCTCAATAACTTCTTTTTCCTAATTGTTTTTAATAATACTACCCGCAAGGGGCAGAGCCAAAATGGCAGAGTAAAAGTAGAAACTTGTCTGAGCTCCCACTCCAATCACCTCTAATACCTCTAAAACATGACTCTAAACAAATTTTAGAGCTACAGAACCGAGAAAGTGACAAGAAAGAAACAAATCTCTCTTGGAAGGTGGTAGTCCTGGGGTGTGGAATGCCAGAGCTTGTGGTGGCTATAGAGAGGGCACCCTCTTCATAGTTCTGAAAATAACTCTGACAGCTGCAAAAACCTCAGCAATTTGGGAAACTGATCTCTTCAAGCTGGAAGCAGAATTTTACGGTGACAAAGAGCTCAAAAGTCTAATAATTGTCTGGAAAGATGAGCAAACAGAGGAAGTGCAATCAGACATTTGGAATCCTATTTTGGGGACCAAAAGGATTAAAACATAGAGTGAGAAGAAGACTACAAAGTCAAAATCCCTGCATCAAAACCTTCCAAGAAAAATATGAATTAGTTGTAGGCCCTGGAGGAACTCAAGAAGAATTTTAAAAATCAGGTAAGAAAAGTGGAGGAAAAATTGGGAAGAGAAATGAGAAAAAGACAAGAAAATCATGAAAAGTGAGTCAACAGCCTAACAGAAGGAAATGATACCTAAAAAATAGACTAAATCAAATGGCAAAAGAGGTACAAAAAGCCAAAGATGAAAAGAATGCCTTAAAAAGCAGATTTGCCCAGATGGAAAAGGAATTTCAAAAACACACTGAAGAAAATAATTCCTTGAAAATTATATTGGAGTAAATGTAAGCTAATGACTTTATGAGAAATCAAGATACTATAAAACAGATCCAAATGAATTAAAAAAAATAGAAGGCAACGTAAAATATCTCATTGGAAAAATCACTGATCTGGAAAATAGATCCAGGAGAGATAATTTAAAAATCAATGGACTATCTCAAAGCCAAGATCAAAAAGAGAGCCTAGAATTCATCCTTCAAGAAATTCTCAGGGGCGGAGCCAAATGGCGGAGTAGAAAGAGCTCATCCAAGCCACTCTGCCCCCACATTCCCCCCAAACTAGGTAAAAGGGGACTCTGAACAACTTCTGGAGCTCCAGCACCCACAGAACGACACAGAGTAGCTAACCTCCCACTGAGGACAGGCCAGCAGCCCTGCAGGAAGGACCAGCACAGCGGTCTGGGAGCCGGTCACGCGCAACGCCCAGAGCGCAGGAAGCAGAGCCGAGTGGAGCCCAGGTCTGCTTGAGCTGAGGTTTTAGCCCCAGGGCGACAGGGGGAGCAGCCAGCTGGAGGAACCTCAGAACACCAGCAGCTGTGGCGACTCCAGAATTATCAACATAGACATGCCTAGGACAAAGTAAGAGGTTAGTGTCCTATGGACTTTGGGACTTGTATTTGGGGGAATGCGTTGGCTTCCTCCCCTGGGGGCTAGAAGCCACTGAGGAGACATGCCATTTTGTAGTTTTCAGAGGCAGCTCCAGCTCTTAGCCTGCAATTAATTGTAGGGAGATCGAGTGATCAGTCTTGGGGGGTAATTGCTCTTGCTTTAACCTCCCTGGATCTGGATTGTGATCTAGGGTGGAAGTTGTGGGTGGGTTTACCCAGCTTTCCAGAAATGGAAGTTGCCCCCCAACACGTTCAGAATGAAAATTCCTCTATCTTGCCTTAAAGCCATAGTGTGGCAACAAGCCCAAAAGTCAAGTAATTAAACGGCAACATGACAAGGCAAAGGAAACAGAAAAATGCAACCCTAGGCTCCTATTTTGGGGGCATAGAGCGGGAAAAGGACTGTGAGGTCAGAAGAACTGCTCCAAAAGCCCCAGGGAAAAACATGAGTGGGTTGCAGGCCATAGAGGACCTTAAGAAGGACTTTAAAAATCAAATAAGAGAAGTGGAGGAAAAATTGGAAAGAGAAATGAGAAGGATGCAGGAAAAGTATGAAATGAAGGTCAACAGCCTGACTGAGGAAAACAACACCTTAAAAAATAGACTAACTCAAATGGCAAAGGAGGCCCAAAAGGGCAATGAGGAGAAGAATGCCTTAAAAAGTCGAATTTGCCAGATGGAAAAAGAATCTCAAAAGTTCACTGAGGAGATTCATTCCTTCAGAGTTAGACTGGAGCAAATGGAAGCTAATGACTTTATGAGAAATCAAGATGCTGTTAAGCAGATCCAAACAAATGAAAGATTAGAAGGCAATGTGAAATATCTCATGGGAAAAACCACTGACCTGGAAAATAGATCCAGGAGAGACAATTTAAAAATTATTGGACTACCTGAAAGCCATGATCAAGGAAAGAACCTAGAAATCACCCTTCAAGAAATTCTCAAGGAAAACTGCCCTGATGTTTTAGATCCAGAGGGCAAAATAGAGGTTGAAAGAATCCACCGATCACCTCCTGAAAAAGATCCCAAAAAGAAAACTCCCAGGAATATTATAGCCAGGTTCCAGAATCCCCAGATCAAGGAGAAAATACTACAAGCAGCCAGGAAGAAACAATTTCAATATTGTGGAAACACAATCAGAATAGCACAGGACCTGGCAGCTTCTACACTGAGGGATCGAAGGGCATGGAATATGATATTCCAGAGGGCAAAAGAACTGGGAATGAACCCAAGGGTCACCTACCCAGCAAAACTGAGTATTTTGTTTCAGGGGAAAATATGGTCATTCAGTGGAATAGAGGACTTTCAAGCATTCTTGAGGAAAAAACCAGAATTGAATAGAAAATCTGACATCCAGACACAAGAAGCAAGAGATGCCTGAGAAGGTAATCAGGGAAAAGAAATCAAAAGGAACTTATCAAAGTTGAACTATTTACATTCCTATATGGAAAAGCAATAACTGTGACTGATGATATCTTTCTCACTATGAAAATAATGGAAGAAGGGTGTGTGGTCATATGAATACATATGTGAATGTGTGCGTATATGGTTACAGTTATATATGGATAGAGGGCATAGGTTGAATTTGTTGGGAAGGGAGAATACTCAAGGGATGAAATTATGAGGTGAGAGAGGAAAATGGCAAGAGGAGATGGGGAGAGACAGGGTAGGGTAAACTATCTCATGTAGAAGAAGCAAGGGGAAGTGGTTGCAAGGGAGGGGGAGAATAGGAAGGAAAAAAAGGCAAAACCACATTCACATTGAATTTGGTTCAGGGAGAGAATGACATACATACTAAATGGGATATCTCAACCTGCAGCAGAATAGGGGGAAGGGGGATGAGAGGAGGGATGATGGATGGGAGGGCATCCTTGGGGGGAGGGGAGGTTGGAAGTACCCACTATAGAAGAGGGACAGGATCATGTAGGGAATGGACCAGGTGGGGGGTGGGATGAGTGGGAGGGAATTATAAGCAGCCTTGTACAATATATCTACTATGATAATGTTTTGCATAGCTAGACATGTACAACATATACTGAATTACTTATCTCCCAAGAAGGAATGGGTGACAAGGGAGGAAGGAAATGGATCTGAAATTCGAGGTCTTAACATTAAATGTTTCAAATATATATAAATACTATTATTAATACTCTTTTGCTTGTAATAGGGAGATAAGATGTGCAGGCATTGGGACAAAAAGATTCACCTTCCTCTAATGGAAAAGTCGAAGGGGGTATGGGAGAAGGTATGGGAGAGAGCAGACTGGAGGAAGCAATATCTTGTGGGACTGCTATTCTGGGAGGTTGGGTAGGGGAATAACGGGGGAAAATGATTGTAACTCAAAATCTGGCGGAAATGAATGATGTAAAACAGAAGTTAATAAACCATTTGTTTAAAAAAAATCAAATAAAAGAAAAAGAAATTCTCAATGAAAATTGTCCTGATATTCTAGAGCCAAAGGGCAAAACAGAAATTGATAGAATTCACCAATTGCCTCTTGAAAAAGATCACCAAAAGAAAACTAGTAATATTATAGCCAAATTCCAGAGTTCCCAGGTAAATGAGAAAATATTACAAGCAGTCAGGAAGAAACAATTTGAGTATTGTAGAAACACAATAAGGATAACACAAGATCTAGAAGCTTCTACATTAAGGGATCAAAGCACTTGGAATATCATATTCTGGAGGTCAAAGCAGCTAGGATTACAACCAAGAATCAGGGGCGGCTAGGTGGCGCAGTGAGTAGAGCACCGGCCCTGGAGTCAGAAGGACCTGAGTTTGGATCAGGCCTCAGACACTTAACCTACACAAACAAAAACCTAGCTGTGTGACCTTGGGCAAGTTACTTAACCCCAATTGCCCTAAAAGGGGCGGCTAGGTGGCGCAGTGAATAAGAGCGCCGGCCTGGGAGTTGGGATGACCAGAGATCAAATCCGGCCTCAGAAAATGAGCACCCACACATAAATAATGACTAGCCGTGTAACCTTGAGCAAGTTACTTAACCCCAATTGCTTAAAACAAAACAAACAAACAAACAAACAAACAAACAAAAAAAAAACAAGAATCACCTACCCAGCAAAACTGAGTTTAATGCTTCAGGGGAAAATATGGTCACTCAATGAAATAGAGAACATCAATCATTCTTGATTGAAAAAAAAAAAAAACAGAGCTGAACAGAAAATTTGACTTTAAAATACAAGAAGCATGAGAAGGTAAAAAGGAAAAATAATTCATAAAGAGCTTATTGAAATTGAAGTATTTACATTCCTACATGGAAAAATGATAATTGTAACTCACACTTTTTCCCAGTATGAGAATACTTGAAGGGAATATATATGTATATATGTACACATATGTATATATGTATACATACATATATGTATGTAGAGGAGTGTGTATGTGTATATAACTAGATGTATAGTTTTTATAAAGTATTTATATGTGTGTACATGTATACATAGACAGAAGGCATAGGATGAGTTGAATATAAAGCGATGATAGTTAAAAAATAAAATTACGAGGTGAGAGAGCAATATATTGGGAGAAAGAGAAAGGGAGAGATAGAATAAGGTAAATTATCTGATATAAAAGAGGCAAGAGAAAACTGTTACAATGGAGGGGAAGAGCAGGAATGTGAAAATGAATGGATAAACCTTGTTCTCATTTAGTTTGGCTTAAGGAAGTAATAACATATACACTTAATTGGGTATCTCACCCTATAGGAAAGTAGGAGGCAAAGGAATACGAGGGGGAATGATAAAAGGGAGGACATATTGGGGGAGAGGGTGGTTAGAAGCAAACACTTTTGAAAAGGGAAAGGGTCAAAGTAGAAAATAGAATAAGTGAGGGGTTGGATAGGATGGCAAGAAATATAGTTAGTCTTTCATAATATAACTACTATGGAAATGTTTTGTGTAACTACACAAGTACAACCTATATTGAATTTCTTCTTTTCCAATTAATAAATGTTAAAAAATTAACAATACTACTCACATTTTTTCCAGTGATTTAGTGTCTCCTCCTCTTTAGAGATCTTGAACTCTGTAACTCAGCGCTTTCAAAATTGTGTTATTTTTAATTTCTTCAGTATGTACTTTCTCAAACCCAGCTGTGTTTTTTTCTTCTTTAGTGCTATTTGCCTTTATTAACATAGCAAATCAGTGACTGAGGGCTAAAGGTCCAAATTTGATGTTATGCTTTGACTGAGGATGAAAAATTTGTTACATAATATTAACAAATTCTCTTTCTCCTTTTCCTCTTCCTCCTCCTCCTCTTCCCCCCTCTTTTCCTTCTCTTTCTTCTCTTCCTTTTTTCCTTCTCCCCTTCTTTTTCTCCCTTCCACTTTAGTCTAACTAAGTACCCTTGAGGTTATCTTGCATAAGCTGGATCTCATAACTAGAATTTTGCCAATGACTTTTATCCTAATTCATTGTTTACTACTTTGTGAAGTTATACTCTTTATAATATTCTACCATCTAAGAATTGTAGGATCTTAAATTTGAAGCTGAAAGAAACCTTAAAGATCAGGTTCCTTTAGTCAAATTTCTTTAATAAAATCATTTCATTTTTTTTAAAGCAATTGGGGTTAAGTAATTTGCTCAAGGTTACACGGCCAGTCATAATTTATGTTTGGGTGCTCATTTTCTGAGGCTGGAACAAATCCTGGGTCCTCCAGACTCTGGGGCCAGCATTCTTACTCACTGTACCACCTAGTCGCCCTGTTTGCTTTTTGGAGGAGGAACACAGGGCAATTGGGGTTAAGTTACTTGCCTAAGGTCACACAGCTAGTAAGTGTTAAGTTTCTGAGGCCGCATTTGGACTCAGGTCCTCCTGACTCCAGGGCTGGTGCTCTACTCACTACACTAGCTAACCACCCCAAAATCATTTCATTTTACAGATGAGGAAATTAAGGATTAAAGGCATAAAGTACTTTTTTACCAAATTCCCCAAAATAATTGGAAAAATGGAATTTTTACCCAAATCTTCTTGTTGAGGATCCAACTCTCTTTGTAGAGGCAGCTAGGTGGCATACAGCACTGGGCCTGAAGTGTGGAAGACTTAAGTTCAAATGTGACCTCAGATACTTCCTAGCTATATGACCCTGGGCAAGTCATGTGACCTCTTCTGCCTCAGTTTCCTCAACTATAAAAAAGTAAAAGCACCAACCTTTCAGATTTGTCAGGATTAAATGGGATATTTGGAAAGTGCTTTAGCACAGTGCCTGGCATGTAAGGACCACAGAAATGTTTATTCTTTCCTTCATCACGTCCCCTGCCATTTTATATTATCTTCTGTAACATTTTACAAATGAGTTTATATCCTAAACCTGTGTTGCACTAGCATAGCATATGTTGTCACTTGTCAAGGAAATCATAGGTTTTTTAATAAGGTACTTTCTGGATTATCTTAATCAGTCTGTTGCAATATTAGTTAAATGTTTATAAGAAATAGTGACCTAGTCCATATTAACAGGTTGTATTATTTTTCCTCCATCAAATGAATGTTTTTTATATTGAAAACTTTTTAAAATAACTTGAATTGGAGCTGAGGCAATCGCCAGAATTGCCATTCTTCTATAATATGAAAAAAAATGTCTAATGTAGCATGGCCTGCATCACAGGGAACAGATGGTCCAGGTGAAGAATATTAATCTCATATACCCATTTACTATATGTGCAGGGCAGCATGTGAAAAACATAGAGGCACTCAGAGGAAGTCAAAAATAAGGGGTCCACACACATAATACATTGTAATGGTTTTAACAGATTGCATTAAGCCACTGGGACCGGAAAAGAAACTCTATCCCAGGAATATATGTATTTAAATAGGGATTTAGCCCTCTGCATCTCCGTAGAGACTGCAATTTCCACCTTTGCAAGGAGCAGGGGGAGGGTTTGAGTGGGCTTACTCTTTTACCACAAGGAGGGTTATTCGACTAGAATTTTACGTATCCTACTACATATTAGATATTTGCAGTCCAGAAGTATGCCACTCTTTGGGGGTAGGATAAAAGCCAGTATCTCTCTGATTGTTCCAAAGGATAGAGAAGCCACTTATTTTTTTCTAGTTTAGTTTCCTTCCCCTAAACACTTAGTACACAAAAAACAATGCAGAGAGTGAGAAAATATATCTATCAAAGTATATAATAAAACAGTAAGTGCTCAGGTTATACAGATTAGTTTAGAAAATTGAATTCTGAAGAGGAAAAATGTTTCTTTAACAAGGGAATGAGATTAAATCACAGTTGAATCAAGAAGACAACAATCTGTCCCAATGAGGCTAGTTTTCTCAATTTCTGCAAGTCCAGGCTCAAGGGTAATTATGGGCACCTGGTTTCGCCATATGCCTGCATTTCTTGGAAGGCTTCCTATATGCTATTCAAGGTCAACAAGTGACCTGTCACTCCTTCTCCATGGAACTCTGCTTCTCTTTTTCCCCTAGGTCTTTTGGCCAATTAGGAATACTTAGAGGGTACTTGGACAATCATCAAAACCACCTTGGATGGGGGAGGGGTAGAGAACTATTTTGATCTGTATTTTGAATTTTGCACTTCAAAGTAGTAGATTATCTGACTTCCACTATAGTAAACACTGTTAAGATGTCTCTTTACTCTCTATTAAAACCTAGTTCTTTCATTTTGTTTCTTTTTTTTTTTAAATGTGTCTACTTTGGTAGCTACTAGCAACATTTGGGAAATGAACAACAGGTTAAGAAGATAATATCCTCTCCCCCAATATCTTTGCAGAGGTAGGGAGCCATGGGTATAGATTGCGGTAGGTAACATTCAACTATATATCTATATACCTATGTGATATACATATATAAACTTAACATGCACATATATGGATATATATGTTAGTTTTGCTGAACTTATTTTCTTCCTGTTTTTAAACTTTTTTATTATAAATAATGGTTGACACTTAATGCACACACAAACAAAAACCTAGCCTTGTGACCTTGGACAAGTCAACCCCAATTGCCCTCAAAAAAAACCAAAAAACCAAAAAACCAAAAAAACAAAAATAAATAAATAAATAATGGTTGAGGAGCATTGTGAAAGGCATATAATGGGAAATATAGGTGATATGAAAATCAAATTACAGCAATGAAAAAAAATGTATGGTAGAGCAAGTGTTAGAATTATAGACAATAGCTTAAAATATAGGAATTGTGGACTCTCTCAGGAGTGGAACACACCTAACAAGCTTGAGTAAAGACTTATTTTATTTGAGTTTTGCTGTTGTATCAAAAAGATTTTAAGCTGAAAATTAAGGGGGAGAAGGGGGAAAAAAACTATTTAAGTACATCTATCATAAGAAAAGGATAATAACAATTGAGATGCCCTCCCCAAAAATATCAAAGATGTAAAAAAGGTGATAACAATCCAGTCATAGCTCTAGGTATCTTAACACAAATAAAGGGGGGCAAATCTGATCTCTGGGCAAGTAATTTAGCCTCTCAATATTTTAGGCAGTCTTTAAGACTATAAACAGAAGAGAAGGTACTTGACCTGGTTTGTTATATAGAGTTTCCTCATCTATAAATTTCCTATGATGATGAAATTATAGGTCAAGTCCCTAGATATCACTGAGATATGGTGGATTGGACTCAAACTTGGAGTGTAGTTCTGAAAGGCCTTACTTATTAGAAATTAAAATAAGGGTGTAGCATTATATAATAAGATGATAATGCTTATATGAGGAAATAAAAGAACCAAGTATGTAGTAGAAAGTCAATTACATAAGTATTTTTGTAATAATGCTAAGACATTTTAATTTCTAAAATGCAAATAACAATAAATATGGCCTACATAAACAATGAGAGCAATTGCCATAGAGCAACCAGACAGGAAGAAATCTGTGAAGAATTCAAGAAACAGATCATAAGCCTAACATGGGAGCATGACATATAATAGTAATAATCAGAATTCTCAACTGTCTGGACATCTGCTGCAGCCAAAAGTGTAACAGCTAGAAATATCGCTGCCAAAAATACAATAACTAATAATGTCTTGGCTTCTGTTTATGATAATTTTATCCTTCAAAAGGTGAAGCAAATAAAAGGAACCATTATTCTAGTTATAATTCTTACCAACAAAGAATAATTCATCTGTTTAATTAGAAATTATGAAAACTTTGAGGGAAAGTGAGTCCTCCATATCACAATTTATAACAAAAACAATAATAATGTAGAATAGAGAAGATCATGACAACTAGTCTGATCACTTCCTGGAAAATAGAGGGAGAAGAATTGGAAGCACTGTCAGATTTTATTTTCTTGGGCTGAAAGACTACTGCAGGTGGTGACCATAGTCATGAAATTAAAAGATACTTGCTTCTTGGAAGGACAACTATGACAAATCTTGATAGTATACTAAAAAGCAGACATATCACCTTTCCAACAAAAGTGCCCATAGCCAAAGCTATATTTTTTCCAGTACCAGTTTATGACTGTGAGAATTGGAATATAAGGAGACCCTTTTAAGCTCATGCCAACATTAGAGAGAATGCAAACTTTGAATAGTTGACTTTAATAACTGGCAAACTACTATAGAAAAGAAGCAATTACCACAAAAGTTTCTTTGGTTTCTTAATAAGATTGCTATGGTAGCTAGGTGGTGCAGTGAATACAGCACTGGCCCTGGAGTAAGGAGGACCTGAGTTCAAATCCAGCCTCAGACACTTAACACACACACACAAAAAATTACATATGACCTTGGGCAAATCACTTAAGCCCAATTGCCCCAACTCCCCCCCTCCAAAAAAAAAAAATAAAAAGAATAAGATTCCTAGACTTCAACTCATTCTATGTCCTTTGACAGTTCATTCTATCTTTGCTCTAGTAGTAATAGTAAATTTGTTCCTTGAATCAAGACTAAATTTGCTTATTTGGTACTTGTACTCATTTCTCAAAGTTTTGCACTCTGGGGCTAAAGAAAACTCATCTGATCCTTCTTCTTTATTACAACCTCCCAAATGCCTGAAGGCAGTTTTAATGCTCATCATAAAGCTTCTTTTCTTTAGGTTAAACACCCCTAGGTCTTTCAAGTAATCTTTGTATAGCACAATCCCCAACTCCCCTGGCAAACTTATGGTCATGCTCCAAAATTCTACTTCACAAAAACAAAATGGCTGAGAATTAGCTATTAAAAAAGGAAAGACGTTGGGGGATTTAATGAACTAGAAACTCAATATGAGTTTAGAGTATCATGCCAGCTCACTTTCCCTCATCACATGCCATAAAGCTAATGTAAATAAAGGTTATATTAAGAGAAGTAGGCAGAGCCAAGATGGCAGAGTAGAAGCAGCACTTTCACAGCACTCCAGGCCATAACACTTAAAAATCATGTAAAACGGGACTCTGAATAACCTCTGGAGCTTCAGCACCCACAGAATGACACAGAGAACCTAACCTCCAGCTGAGGACAGCCTGGCAGCATGGCCACCTGGCAGGGAGCAGCCAATGCAGCACTCTGGGAGCTGAGCCCAGGACCCTGTGAGTTGGAGGTTTTTGCCCCAGGGCGGCTGAACCAGCAACCAGCTGGAGGGACCCCAGAACACCAGCAGCTGTGGCTTTTCCAAAATCACCAACACATCTGTTCCTAGGACAAAGTGAGAGGTTAGTGGCCTATGGACTTTAGGACCAGTATTTGGGAGCACATCAGCTTCTTCCCCTGGGGGTGAGAAGCTGCTGAGATGTGGCGGCACAGCAGCCATTTTGCAGCTTCAGTTACAGCTTCAGCTCCTGGCCTGTGAACTGTAGGGGGATCCAGTGATCAGTCTGGGGAGTAATCACCCTTGATTTAACTTCCCTAGATCTGGATTGCAGTCTGGGTGGAGGTTTTGGGGTGTGTGTCCAGCTTGCCAGAGTGTGTGGGGGCTTCAGGAAGGGCACCCAACTAACACCTCTGGCATTTAAGAAGACCCCAAATTTTGGGACAGAAGATGCACCAGGTAGTGGCAGAGTCCTACTGTGGCAACAAGCCTAAAAAGCAAGTAATTAAGAGACATCATGCCTAGGCAAAGGAAACAAAATAAACAGAAAAATGCAACATTAGACTCCTATTTTGGGTGGTGCAAGGAAGATTGAAGCATAGAACAAGAGGAGGACTGTGAAGTCAGAACTGCCACACCAAAATCCCCAAATGAAAATACGACCAGGATACAGGCCATAGAGGACCTTAAGAAGGATTTTATAAATGAAATAAGAGAAGTGGAGGAAAAATTGGGAAGAGAAATGAGGAGGATGCAGGAAAAGTCTCAAATGAGATGCAACAGCCTGACTGAGGAAAATAACACCTTAAACAATAGACTAACTCAACTGGCAAAAGAGGCTCAGAAAGAAAATGAGGAGAAGAATGCCTTTAAAAGCCAAATTTGCCAGATGGAAATGAGGACATTCATTCCTTCAGAATTAGATTGGAGCAAATGGAAGCTAGTGACTTTATGAGGAATCAAGATGCTATTAAACAGATCCAATCAAGTGAAAGAATAGAAGGCAATGTGAAATATCTCATGGGAAAAAAAAAAAAAACATTGACCTGGAAAATCGATCCAGGAGAGTCAATTTAAACTACCCGAAAGCCATGATCAAAGAAAGAACCTGGAAAGCATCCTTCAAGAAATTCTCAAGGAAAACTGCATTTATGTTTTAGGCCCAGAAGGCAAAATAGAGGTTCAAAGAATCCACAAATCACCTCCTGAAAAAGATCCCAAAAAGAAAACTCCTAGAAATATTATAGCTAGTTCCAGAATACCTAGATCAAGGAGAAAATACTACAAGCAGCCAGGAAGAAACAATTTCAATATTGTGGAAACAATCATAACAGCCCAGGACCTTGCAGTATCTACACCGAGGGATCAAAGGGCATGGAATATGATATTATGGAGAGCAAAGGAGCTGGGATTAAAAACAAAAATAACCTACCCAGCAAAACTGAGTATCTTGTTTCAGGGGAAAATATGGTCATTCAGTGATACAGAGGACTTTAAAGCATTCTTGAGGAAAAAATCAGAGTTGAATAGAAATTTTGACATCCAGACACAAGAAGCAAGAGATGCTTGAGAAAGGAAACAGGGAAAATAAATCACTATGAACTTATCAATGTTGAACTATTTACATTACTAAATGGAAAAACAATAACTATAACTGATGAAACCTTTCTCAGTATGAAAATAGTTGAAGAAGGGTATATGGACAAATGAATACATATGTGAATATGTGTATATATGTGTACAGGTATACATGTATAGAGGGTACAGGTTGAATTTGGTGGGAAAGGATGATACTTGAGGGGTGAAGTTAAGAGATGAGAGAGGAATGTGTTCGAGTAGATAGGGAGATACGCGGGGGGGGGTAAACTGTCTCATGTAGAAGAGGCAAGGGGAAGTGGTTGGAGGGGAGGGGAGGAACAGGAAGGTAAAAATGAAAAAAAAAAACATATTCTCATTTAATTTGGCTCAGGGAAAGAATGACATACATAGTAAATGGGATACCTCACCCTGCAAGAGTGTGGGGGAAGGGTAATGAGAGGGGCGATGATGGTGGGGAGGGCATGATGGCGGTAGGGAAGGTTGGAGGCCCCCATTTTTGAAAAGGGAAAGGATCAAAATAGCTAATGGAATGGCGGAGCCAAGATGTCGGAGTAGAAACATCTCATCCAAGCCACTCTGCCCCCAGATTCCCCCCAAACTATGTAAAAGGGGACTCTGAACAACGTCTGGAGCCCCAGCACCCACAGAATGACACAGAGAAGCTAACCTCCCGCTGAGGACAGCCCAGCAGCCCTGCAGGAAGGACGAGCTCAGTGGTCTGGGAGCCGGCAGCATACAGTGTGCAGAGTGTGGGAAGCCGAGCCGGAGCCCAGGTCCCCATGAGTTGAGGTTTTAGCCCCAGGGCGGCAGGGACAACAGCCGGCTGGAGGAACCCCAGAACACAGCAGCTGTGGCGACTCCAGAATTATCAACAAAGACATGCCTAGGACAAAGTAAGAGGCTAGTGTCCTATGGACTTTGGGACCGTTATTTAGGGAATGTGACAGCTCCCTCCCCTGGAGGCTAGAAGCCGCTGAGGAGACACAACATTTTGTAGTTTTCAGAGGCAGCTCCGGCTCCCAGCCTGCAAATTGTAGGGAGATCGAGTGATCAGTCTTGGGGGGTAATTCCTCTTGCTTTAACCTCCCTGGATCTGGATTGTGATCTAGGGTGGAAGTTGTGGGTGGGTTTGCCCAGCTTTCCAGAAATGGAAGTTGCCCCCCAACACGTTCAGAATGAAAATTCCTCTATCTTGCCTTGAAGCCATAGTGTGGCAACAAGCCCAAAAGTCAAGTAATTAAGCGGCAACATGCCAAGGCAAAGGAAACAGAAAAATGCAACCCTAGACTCCTATTTTGCGGGCATAGAGCGGGAAAAGGACTGTGAGGTCAGAAGTCCTGCTCCAAAAGCCCCAGGGAAAAACATGGGTGGGTTGCAGGCCATAGAGGACCTTAAGAAGGACTTTAAAAATCAAATAAGAGAAGAGGAGGAAAAATTGGAAAGAGAAATGAGAAGGATGCAGGAAAAATATGAAATGAGTGTCAACAGCCTGACTGAGGAAAACAACTCCTTAAAAAATAGACTAACTCAAATGGCAAAGGAGGCCCAAAAGGGCAATGAGGAGAAGAATGCCTGAAAAAGTCGAATTTGCCAGATGGAAAAAGAATCTCAAAAGTTCACTGAGGAGGTTCATTCCTTCAGAGTTAGACTGGAGCAAATGGAAGCTAATGATTTTATGAGAAATCAAGATACTGTTAAGCAGATCCAAACAAACGAAAGAGTAGAAGGCAATGTGAATTATCTCATGGGAAATACAACTGACCTGGAGAATAGATCCAGGAGAGACAATTTAAAAATTATTGGACTACCCGAAAGCCATGATCAAAGAAAGAACCTAGAAATCACCCTTCAAGAAATTCTCAAGGAAAACTGCCCTCATGTTTTAGATCCAGAGGGCAAAATAGAGGTTGAAAGAATCCACACATCACCTCCTGAAAAAGATCCCCAAAAGAAAACTCCCAGGAATATTATAGCCAGGTTGCAGAATCCCCAGATCAAGGAGAAAATACACCAAGCAGCCAGGAAGAAACAATTTCAATATTGTGGAAACACAATCAGAATAGCCCAGGACCTGGCAGCTTCTACACTGAGGGATCAAAGGGCATGGAATATGATATTCCAGAGGGCAAAAGAACTGGGAATGAACCCAAGCGTCAGCTACCCAGCAAAACTGAGTATTTTCTTTCATGGGAAAATATGGTCATTCAGTGGAATAGAGGACTTTCAAGCATTCTTGAGGAAAACACCAGAATTGAATAGAAAATTTGACCTCCAGACACAAGAAGGAAGAGATGCTTGAGAAGGTAATCAGGGAAAAGAAATTAAAAGGAACTTACCAAAGTTGAACTATTTATATTCCTATATGGAAAAGCAATAACTGTGACTGATGATATCTTTCTCACTATGAAAATAATGGAAGAAGGGGGTGTGGTCATATAAATACATATGTGAATGTGTGTGTATATGGTTACATTTATATATGGATAGAGGGCATATGTTGAATTTGTTGGGAAGGGAGAATACTGAAGGGATGAAATTGTGAGGTGAGAGAGGAAAGTGGCAAGAGGAGATGGGGAGAGACAGGGTAGGGTAAACTATCTCATGTAGAAGAAGCAAGGGGAAGTGGTTGCAAGGGAGGAGGAGAATAGGAAGGCAAAAAAGCCAAAACCATATTCTTATTGAATTTGGTTCAGGGAGAGAATGACATACATACTAAATGGGATATCTCTCCCTGCAGCAGGATAGGGAGAAGGGGCATGAGAGGAGGGATGATGGATGGGAGGGTATCCTTGGGGGGAGGGGAGGTTGGATGTACCCACTATAGAAGAGGGACAGGATCAAGTAGGAAATGGACCAGGTGGGGGGTGGGATGAGTGGGAGGTAATTATAAGCAGCCTTGCACAATATATCTACTATGATAATATTTTGCATAGCTAGACATGTACAAAATAAACTGAATTACTTATCTCCCCAGAGGGAATGGGTGGCAAGGGAGGAAGGAAATCGATCTGAATTTCGAGGTCTTAACATTAAATGTTTCAAAAATATATAAATACTATTATTAATACTCTTCTGCTTGTAATTGGGAGATATGATGTGTAGGCATTGGGGCACAGAAATTCACCTTTCTCTAATGGAAAAGTCGAAGGGGGTATGGGAGAAGGTATGGGAGAGAGCAGATTGGAGGAAGCGATATCTTGTGGGACTGCTATTCTGGGAGGTTGGGTAGGGGAAGAACAGGGGGAAAATGATTGTAACTCAAAATCTGGTGGAAATGAATGATGTAAAACAGAAGTTAATAAAGCATTTGTTTAAAAAAATAAATAAAATTAAAAAAATGTTCCATTAAAAAAAAATAGCTAATGGACTAGGTAGGGGGTGGGATTGTTGGGAGGAAAATATAGCCAGTCTTTTACAATATATCTACAATGGTAATGTTTTACATAGCTTTACATGTACAACATGTACTGAATTGCTTATCTTCCAAGAGGGAGTGGGTGACAAGAGACAAACGGAATGGATCTGGAATTTGAGGTTTCAAAATTAAGTGTTTCAAATACATATAAATACTATTATTAATAGTATTTTGTATGTAATTGGGAGATAAGATGTGCAGGCATTGGGGCACAGAGATTCACCATGCCGTAATGGAAAAATTGAAGTGGGTATGGTTGAAGATATGGGACAGAACAGATTGAATGAGGGGATGTCCTGTGGGACTGCTATTCTGGGGTAGTGGGTAGGAAAAATGGGGAAAATTATAACTCAAAATATGGCGGAAATGAATAACTTAAACCAGAATTTAATAAAGCATTTTAGAAAAGAAAGAGATAGGCCAAAATATGGAGCCCATAATGAGGAAAATGATCATATCACAGTAACCTTTCCTTGTCAGGCCACATTTGGACGATTTGCATTAATTTTGAGTGTCATATTATGAGAAACTGATTGAAAAGCTGGTGATTGCCCAGAAGATGGAAACATTCATGTTCAGGGTCTTCTTGATCACAGCATTTAATAACTTATTGAAGGAACAAAGATTATTCAGGGTTCTCTTTGTATTTCTCAGATACCTAATAGTTTTTTTTTTAACCATTTAAAGTCTTTTTATAAGAAAGAAGTATTAACATTTTTTTTTTTTTTGCTGTAACGTATAGCTGGGAATAACTAGTGATAAAAACAAATCTGCAAGGAAACAGACTTAAGCATGAGGGAAAAGAAAATTTGTAATATTTAGAGCTATTTAAAAGTGTAAGGGAGGCAAAGACTGAAGACTGACTTCTTTTTCAGAATGTTGAACCGGGTGTCCCTAAAGTCTGGACACATAGGATATATAAAAAAATTATATATATATAAATTATATATATAAATTATATATATTAATTATATATATATATATATATATATATATATATATATATATATATATTTTTTATTTTTTTTGGAGGGCAATTGGGGGTAAGTAACTTGCCCGATGTCACATGGCTAGGTTTTTGTTTGTGTGTGCATTAAGTGTCTGAGGTCGGATCTGAACTCAGGTCCTTCTGACTCCTGGGCGGACGCTCTACTCACTGCACCACCTAGCCGCCCCCATATTTTTTTAAAACAAATGCTTTATCAACTTCTGGTTTACATCATTCATTTCTGCCAGATTTTGAATTACAATTTTTCCCCATTTTTCCCCTAACCACCACCCTAGAATAGCAGTCCCACAAAATATCCCCTCATCCAATCTGCTCTCTCCCATATCTTCTCCCATACTCCCTTCGACTTTTCCATTAGAGGAAGGTGAATCTTTGTGTCCCAATGCCTGCACATCTTATCTCTCAATTATAAGCAAAAGAGTATTAATAATAGTATTTATATATATATTTGAAACATTTAATTTTAAAACCTTGAGTTTCAGATCCATTCCTTTCCTGCCTTGTCACCCATTCCCTCTGGAAAGATAAGTAATTCAGTATGTTTTGTACATGTATAGATATGCAAAACATTACCATAGTAGATATATTATAAAAGGCTACTTATAATTCCCACCCACCCATCCCACCCCACCTGCCATTCCCTATGATCCTGTCCTCTTCGATGGGGTACTTCCAACCTCCCTCCTCCCAAGAATGCCAACCCTCCATCATCCCCTCTCAACCCCCTTCCCTATTCTGCTGCAGGTTGAGATATCCCATTTAGTATGTATGTCATCTCTCTCTGAACCAAATTCAATGAGAATGTGGTTTTGCCTTTTTGCCTTCTGTTCTCCCCTCCTGCAGCCACTTCCCTTTCTTCTATATAGATAGTTCACTCACCCTGTCTTCTCATCTCCTCTTGCCATTTCCCTCTCACTCATAATTTCACCCTCAAGTACCATCCCTTCCCAACAAATTCAACCTATGCCCTATCCATGTATCCATATATACACACATTCACATATGTATTCATATGACCATATACCCTTCTTCCATTATTTTCATACTGAGAAAGCCAATCAGTCACAGTTATTGTTTTTCCATGTAGGAATGTAAATAGTTCAATTTGCTAAGTTCCTTTTGATTTCTTTTCCCTGATTACCTTCTCAGCATCTTTTGCTTCTTGTGTCTGGATGTCAAATTTTCTATTCAACTCTGGTTTTTTCCTCTATTCCACTGAATGACCATATTTTTCCCCTGAAACAAAATGTTTCAGTTTTGCTGGTAGGTGACCCTTGGGTTCATCCCAGCTCTTTTGCCTCTGAAAATATATTCCATGCCTTCTATCCCTCAGTGTAGAAGCTGCCAGGTCCTGGGGCTATTCTGATTGTGTTTCCACAATATTGAAATTGTTTCTTCCTGCTGCTTGTAGTATTTTCTCTTGATCTGGGGATTCTGGAACCTGGTTATAATAACATTCCTGGAAGTTTTCTTTTTGGGATCTTTTTCAGGAGGTGTTCTGTGGATTCTTTCAACCTCTATTTTGCCCTGGATCTAAAACATCAGGGCAATTTTCCTTGAGAATTTCTTGAAGGGTGATTTCTAGGTTCTTTCTTTGATCATGGCTTTCAGGTAGTCCAATAATTTTTAATTGTCTCCTGGATCTATTTTCCAGGTCAGTGGTTTTTCCCATGAGATATTTCACATTGCCTTCTATTCTTTCATTTTTTTGGATCTGTTTAACAGCATTTTCATTTCTCATAAAGTCATTAGCTTCCATTTGCTCCAGTCTAACTCTGAAGGAATGAATCTCCTCAGTGAGCTTTAGATTCTTTTTCCATCTGGCAAATTGACTTTTTAAGGCATTCTTCTCCTCATTGCCCTTTAGGCCTCCTTTTGCCATTTGGTCTATTTTTTAAGGTGTATTTTTCCTCAGTCAGGCTGTTGACCCTCATTTCATACTTTTCTGCATCCTTCTCATTTCTCTTTCCCAATTTTTCCTCCACTTCTCTTATTTGATTTTTAAAGTCCTTCTTAAGGTCCTCTATGGCCTGTAACCCTCTCATATTTTCCTTTGGGGCTTTTGTGCAGGATTTCTGACTTCACAGTCCTCCCCTGTTCCAGCTTTCCATCCTCTTTGCCCCCAATAGGAGTCTATGTTTGCATTTTTCTGTTTCATTTTGTTTCCTTTCCTAGGCATGTTGCCACTTAATTACTTGACTTTTGGGCTTTTGCCACAGTAGGACTCTGCCACCAGTCAGGGTTCCAATGTTGCGTCTTCACAACTTCCGGTTCTGGCAAGCTGGATACCCACCCACAACCTCCACCCCAGATCACAATCAGATCCAGAGTTTAAGTAAGAGTGAATTAAAGACGATCCCTGGATCTCCCTACAGTCGCAGGCCAGGGGCTGGGCCACTGAAACTGCAAAATGGCATGTCTCCTGAGTGGCTTCTAGCCCCCAGGGGAGGAAGCCAACATTCCCCAAATACTGGTCCCAAAGTCCATAGGACACTAACCTCTCACTTTGTCCTAGGCATGTCTGTGTTGATAATTCTGGAATGCCCACAGCTGCTGGTGTTCTGGGGTCCAGCTGCTGGCCTGGCCACCCTGGGGCAAAACCTCGGCTCAGGGGCCTGGGCTGGCTGCTGGGTCTGTGCTGCTGGGCTCCCAGAGGTGCTGGCCCTTCTCCTGCAGGGCTGCTGGGCTGTCCTCATTGGAGGCTTGCTTCTCTGTGTTGTTCTGTGGGTGCTGGGGCTCCAGAAGTTGTTCAGAGTCCCCTTTTACATGGTTTGGGGTGATCTGAGGGGAAAGCCCTTGGACACTGCTGTTTTACTCCGCTACTAAGCATATTTTCAACAAATGAATGAAAAAATGGATGAAATTATCAAAACATTTTAATTTAGCATAAATTTTAGCCATGATAATTTCAGATGGAATAAAAGCTTTCACTAAAAGAAATATGGAGACTATTTTCCATATTAGGAGATAAATTAAATTTAATTAATGAGATTTCCTATGTGTCTTCCAGATATCTTCCTATGAACTCTTATTTCAATAAATTAAATAAAAATGTTGTTGAAAATTTCTTTCATTTCATTTCTTGACAATATTCATAGTTAATGAGGTGTCCTACCGTGTCTAAACTTTAGGGACACCCTGGGAAATATTCTTGTAGTCAGGGTAGATTCAACTATTTTCCCACCATGTGCCTTTACTAGTTCCCTTACTGATTATTTTATTCTGATATATTATTTTCGTTGTCATTTTTGAGTTCTTTAAGTCAATCCTACTCTTTATGACCCCATTTAAATGGGGTTTTCAGTGATCTCCAAGAAATATACCATAACTGGTGTGCTATAATCTTCTAGGTTTGTACTAGATGAGGAACTGAGGCAAAGAAAATTAAGTGACTTGTCTTTGAATTCAGGAAGATAAGTCTTCTGACTCTATATTCTATCCACTTATGCAACAAAGCTGCCCTATTCTAATCCTAGGACTCATCCAAATTTGATTGAATAATCCTTACAAGGAAGAAAAAAAATCACCAACACTACCAAGTAGATCACATTCCAGAATGTTTTTTAAAGAACAGGTCATATAGATCAGTCATATATCAGGATCATCTGAATCACAGTTCACAATTAGTAGTAGAAAATAAAGAAAGCATCCCTCAATGGTAAGGATTCCATTGTTCAAAAGCTATCACTAAGGAGTAAATTGAAGAAATATTAGTCTCACAGTGGGGAGGATGGGGGAAGGAAAGGGAAGAAAACTTGAACAATCTTAGTAATAGTTCCAAATAAAAGCACCACAGAGATTCCAATAAACAGTCTCAGAAAAATAAAATCAGGGCGGCTAGGTGGCGCAGTGAGTAGAGCGCTGGCCCTGGAGTCAGAAGGACCTGAGTTCAGATCTGGCCTCAGAGTCAATTAACCCATACAAACAAAAACCTAGCCGTGTAATTGCAAGTGACTCTAATCCCAATTGCCTAAAAGCATTTGGCGGCTAGGTGGGCGCAGTGAGTAAGAGTGCCAAACTCGGAGTTGGGTGTGAATACTTGCAATATGCTTGACAATTGTTTACTTACTATCCTGATTCAGGAAGAATGTTCCTATTTCATGTAATAACAATGGTAGATAATAATTATTATACTGAATAACACTGAAACAAATATTAAGGGTTTTACACTATAATACCTTCCTCATGAAAGGGTTTTAATATAGTTACCATGGAATTCCAGGCTTTAAATAAAATGTTACTTGTTAACCTCCCAAAATAATTTTCTAAATATAGCAAATAAGTGTTGACACATTTTCATTTTAACATAGTCAGGGACAGAGGACTAGTATGCCCCTGTATTGGCACAATTAAGACTGTAAGGAGTAAGGAGCTGTGGCTTCTAGCAGACCATGTATGACTTCAGTTGCATGTTATCTTTCCTTTTTAACCTTCAGCTTCTAAGGACTTTATAGAGGAAGAGGAAAAGAGAAGATAAAAGTAGGGTTGAACCTAGTTCTTGGGGCTGTTTTAAAGCTTATGCCCAGTAGGTGTTGAGCTATGTGATTGTGTAGGCAAGCTCAAGCGCTTTGCTCTCTGGGATAGAGGAATGCATATTGGGAATCTGGTCACTTAGATTTGGCCTTACTTTGTATCATTATTTGTGGTCCATTATGAACAGAAATGGAAAATAAACATTCATTAAGCTTATTAGTATTACTAAGCACTCTACTAAGTGGTTTTCAAATGTCTTTTTTCGAATTTCATAACAATCCTGGGAGAGAAATGATGCTTTACTGATGAAGAAATTGCAGTTACAAACTAAGTGACTTGTCCAGAGTTACACAACCAGCCAGTGCCTGAGGATAATCTGAAGCCATTTCTTCCTGATTCCATGTCCCAGCACTCTATTCACTTTCTTTCCTTTTGCCTCTGTGTATTGACTGTAAGCCTGGGGACAATTCTGTGTTCTGGTCTGGGTTGTAAACTGCCTCTGAATTCTAAGATTTCACCAAAGTGTTTAATGGTGATGACTTTGTGTTGAAACTGAAAGCTACATCCTTGAGAACATCTTTTGAACCATTTTTATTCTCTCAAACAGACAGGGCATGTGAAGATGGGACAAATCATTTTTGAAGCAGTCGTTTTTACAGGTATAATGGAAACAGTTATTTTGGATAGCAATGAGTTGGAAACATTGAGTAGAGGAATTTGTGAATGATATGTAGCTTTGTGAGAAAAATTGGTAGCATATAAATTATGAAGTTGGTTGCCTAGCTATGAAGTTTGGATCCCTCAGAACTGTATTAAAATAAAACTTTTCAAACCAGAGAAGTGTTATATTTGTAATGAAAAAGTCTATGTATATGACTCTATTTTGTGGAACTAATGAAATCAAGAATATTTGTTACATTGTAATTCCACATTTGACAACAATAAAAACAAAATTTTATTCCCATTCTGGAGAATTGAAGGTTGATCTAATTGTGCCTTCCATATACAAATTAGTCTTTTCATACAGAGCAAGTAATGTGGTATGTGGCTAGAGTTTGATCTTAGAATTGAAAGATTCAAGTTCAATCTTCTCTGCCACTTAGTATCTCTATTATCATTTATGTACCTCAAATGATTTCCTAGGACTTCTCTATTAAGTCACTGGCAAATGCCAGATTAATACAGACCTTCTAATATTCATATGGAGTAAGATAGCTACAATACTATCTACATGCTACCAAATATCCAGGTAGTTTTAAATTATAAATTTTTAAGTCCCTCCAATGTAGTTTGATTAATTTAAATTGTTAATTTCAGTACAATATCAGCTGAAAGACATTCTTCCATCAAATCAGCCTCCCATGCCTATTTACATAATTATTCTTCTAGAAAAGTCATATTTAGGGCAGCTAGGTGGTTCAGCGAGTCACCAGCCCCGGAGCTCAGGAAACACCCTAGTTCAAATCTGTTCTCAGACACTTACACTTACTAGCCATGTGACCTTGGGCAAGTCATTTAACCCTGATTGCCCTGCCTTCCCCCTCCAAAAAGCAAAAAAAAAAAAAGCCAGGTTTAAAATCTTGGCATTATTAAACTTCTCCCTTTCCCTCAATGTTCATATTCAGTCCTCCTTATGATCTGAAATGACAGAATGATGACAGTGGATCACAGTGGATCTTTTCTCACCCCCACCACAGCTTACAAGTCTCCAAACACTTCAGAACACCTACATGGAATGGTGGTGGCTATGTCCTCTCCAAGGCAGAAAAATCTCTGTATGCCTTAGCTCCTGTTTAGAGCCAAACTATCGATAGTCTTTGCATTCAAGCTACGACTTGGCATTTAATTATAAACATCACTGTTGAAAAATATTGAATAAGACTGGGATTCATGCCTAGGAAATAAAAGAGTATATGAAATGTAAACATTCTTGTGGAAATTCAAACATATTTTTATTTGACAAGCGCTAATGATACTAATGGAAGGGGTAGATCTTAGCTTCAAATAAATTAGTGTTGGCACTAAAAGTATGAAAAGAACCACAATTAAAGCTCATGCTAATTGTTTTTGCCCAAGGCAGACATCAGCCCCTGTTCAGGTTTTTTCCAGTGACACAAACTCTACAGTCTCCTCATCCTTCATAAATGAAGATGGTATTGTTAATGTTATTGTATTAGTTTATAATTATTAGCAGGAAAAATTCTGACAGTGATAGTCCTTAAATGTTGGAATTGATTATGAAGAGAACATACTTCAACATTCTTCATCATGGGCCTTTTGAAATATAATAGGCATGCATCCAAGTAGGTGATTTAGTACATTCCTATAGAAAAGTGGTTTATTCTAAATAATATATAGGAGTCATGAACAAGAAATAACTGTGGGATGCAGTATTGGTGAAGTCTTCTATTCCAGGAAAGGAGTATGTCTAAGCAAAACCATTGACTAACCAATGAGGAAAAATTATTTTGGAGACAATGAGTTGGACACATGGAGTAGAGGAATTATGAATGATACTGTAGTTTTGTGAGAAAAAAGTTGGTAGAGTATAAATTGTGGAGGGAGTTGGTTGTCTAGCTAAGAAGTATGGATCCATCAGAACTGTATTAAAATAAGATTTTAATTCATGAAGATGGATGTAGAAATTGGACTAGAGAAGAAGAAATATAAATTTGTGCAAGAGACTAAAGAAAGAAATCAACAGGATTTCTAAGATTCCTTCTACTTTCACAATTCTGTCATTCCAAGTCTTAGGCAGGGATAAAATATGAACACTGAGGGGAAGGGAGTAGTTTAAGATAGAGCCAAGATATTAAACCTAGTTTTCTAGAAGAATAATAGCTATATTGATGGGAATAAGGAAGTCAAAATAAAGGCCTGTTTTTGATGAGAAAGAGGAATCATACAGGATATTATTAAATTGAAATTGTGAATTCTTGGCGGAGCCAAGATGGCGGAAAGGAAGCAGTAACCTCGCTGAGCTCCTCTGTCACTAAGTCTCAAAGGGTAAATCTGAGTGGATTCTGGAGTGACGGAGCCCAGTGGAAGACAGAGTATGGCAGAATCCAGCCCAGGAGGTTGCCCAGTGTGTCCGCACAGGTTGAGCACAGAGTGTGTGGGGTCTGCACAGCTCAGACCTAAGAGCAGAAAAGCAGACTACACCAGAGAGAGAAAAAGCCCCAGCTTGCAGACTTACCAAGGACAAATCACAGTCATCTCGCAGAGGGAACTGATCATTGGAGCCAGGTAGGAGAGTCGGGCCCCCAGTGGAGAGAGTGGCTTCTCAGGCTGCATTCAGCCCCCAGCCTGGAAGTTTAGAAACTGCCTGCCTGTATAATACAGGGGCTGGAATGGCAAAGTAAATTCTAGCTGCTCCGATCCTCCCATCCCTCCTTCATGAAGCAGAAAACCCAAAGATAAGTCTCCCACCCAGATTGAAATCCCAAGTTAATGGAAATAGCCTCAGGCTTGAGAATCTCCAAGAAGGGGTGTAACTGAGACAGCCAGGAATCTGAAGAGAAGAGAGGGAGGGGACCCAACAAGCCCCACCTCACCTCACCAACAAAAGCCTACTTATAGCCCAGGGGTATAGAGGCAGAAATCTGAAGTGGTCAGACTCATCCCCACCTACACATCTACATTCCTCACTGACTTCCCTGACTTAGCCATAAACTAGCCACCCAGAGGTATTCAAAGTCAAGGATCAGGCCACAAACTCATAGCCTGAGACACTAAGAAACAGGAAGTCAAAATGGGAAAGAAGGAAGCTGAAAAGGAGAAGGGGAAGGCAAGAAAGTCTATTCGAGCATACTATGCAGGGTAAGAACAACAAAACACACAGGACAATATAGACTCTCTGCCCACACCAGAGACCACAGGAGGAAACATGATCTGGTCTCAAGCCCAAATAGCATTCCTGGAGGAGCTTAAGAAAAATTTTAAAGACCAAATCAGGGAGGCAATGACCAACTTGGAAAAAGAAAATACCTCCCTAAAAAATGAACTTCAAAAACTAACTGAAGACCATAATTCACTAAAAATTAGATACAATCAAACTGAAACTCAGAACTCTATGATGCAGCAGGAGTCAATAAAAAAAAAAAAAAAAAAACAAGATGATCGAAAAATTGCAAGAAAATGTAAAATATCTCACTGGAAAAATAACTGACCTAGAAAACAGATGCAGGAGAGACAACCTAAGAATTATTGGTCTACCAGAAAGCCATGATGAGAAAAGCAGTCTAGACAACATCCTCCAAGAGATTGACAAAGAAAACTGTCCTGAGGTCCTGGAATCAGAAGATAAAATAGCAATTGATAGAATTCACCGGACTCCTCCTGAAAGAGATCCCAAACTGAAAACTCCAAGAAATATAGTAGCCAAATTCCAGAATTATAAGATTAAAGAAAAAATTCTACAAACAGCCAAAAAGAAAGAATTCAAATATCGAGGAACTACAGTTAGGATCACACAGACCTAGCAGCTTCTACATTAAAAGAGCGGAGGACTGGAATTTGATATTTTAGGGCAAGAGAGCTAGGACTACAACCAAGGATTAACTACCCGCAAAACTGAGCATAATCTTTCAGGCAAGGAGATGGACGTTTAATGAAGTAAGGGACTTCCAGACTTTCCTAATGAAAAAGCCAGAGCTCAATGGAAAATTTGATCTCCAATTACAAGACTCCAGAAGAACATAAAAAGGTAAACAAGGGTAACATAGACTCACACATGCAGAAGTGCACACACCCACACCCACAAACACAAGCTCATTACCTGGGATGCAACAAGAGCAAAATGTTCACATCCCTATATGTGGAGCTGATAACTGTCAATATTTGAAATCTCTATGATTATCATGACCTGCAAAAGGGTTATACTTAGAGGGTGTGGGTATGAATGCACTAACATGGAGTCTAAAAAAAAAAGACTATTAAGGGGATCAATAGTAATGTAATGGGAAAAAGGAAAGGATGAGCTAGGAAAAGGTAAAATATGCCATCTGAAGAGGCATCAAAACACACTATAGAAGAAGGGAAAGTAAGAGGGAGAGGAACATCATTAAAACACTATTCTCACTGGTTCTGTTTCAAAGAAGGATCAAATTAATCAGTGAAGTTTAAGAATCTAACGTGAATAGACACATAAATTCATTAAATAGAGGAATTGGAGGGATGGAGATGAGCACTGTTTGAAATTTACTCTCGTTGGTTTGGAATCAAACGGGGAGTAATTTACTCTGATAAGTATAAAAATTTATTGTGTCCTATAGATAGTGGGAGGGTAAGGGGGGGGTGAAAAGGAGGAGACTAAAGGGAGGGATTATATGGGAGGGAAATAGTAGTGAGGGGAGAGGGTAGGTTAAGAAGGGGGGTCACTGGGTGGGAACACTGAGGGAGGGGTCGGTCAAAAGGGAAAACTTCAAGGAGGGGAAGGGAGAAGGAATAAACAAAAACATAAACAGGGGAGGGAACAGGATGGAAGGGAAGAGACAGATAGTCATCATTGTTGTGAATGTGAATGGGATGAACTCTCCCATAAAACAGAGGCGGATAGCAGAATGGATTAAAAACCATAATCCTACAATATGCTGTCTTCAAGAAACACATTTGAAACAAAGGGATACCCACAGGGTAAAGGTAAAAGGTTGGAATAAAATTTATTATGCCTCAGCTAAAGTAAAAAAAGCAGGGGTAGCAATACTTATCACAGATAAAGCAAAAGCAAAAATAGATCTAATTAAAAGAGATAAGGAAGGAAACTATATCCTAATAAAAGGCACCACTGAGAATGAAGCAATATCACTACTTAATATATATGCACCAAGTGGTATAGCATCCAAATTCCTAGAGGAGAAGTTAAAGGAATTAGAGAAAGAAATAGATAGCCAAACTATACTAGTGGGGGACCTTAATCTCCCCCTCTGTGAACTCGATAAATCTAACCTCAAAATAAACAAGAAAGAAGTTAAGGAGGTGAATAGAATCTTAGAGAGACTAGATATGATGGATCTCTGGAGAAAACTGAATGGGGATAAAAAGGAATTTAGTTTCTTCTCAGCAGTGCATGGTACATACTCAAAAATAGACCATGTACTAGGGCATAAAATCCTCACAATCCAGTGCAGAAAGGCAGAAATAGTAAGCGCATCATTCTCAGATCATGATGCAATAAAAATTATATGCAATAAAGGGCCATGGAAAGATAGACTAAAAACTAATTGGAAACTAAACAATTTAATCCTAAAAAATTGGTGGGTCAAAGAAGAAATTATAGAAACCATCAATAATTTCATTCAAGAGAATGATAATAATGAAACAACATACCAAAATTTGTGGGATGCACTAAAGGCAGTTCTCAGGGGAAGTTTTATACCCCTGAGTGCATACTTAATTAAAGCAGAGAGAAGGGAGGTCAATGAATTGGACATGCAATTGAAAAAGCTAGAAAAAGAACAAATTGAAAATCCCCACTTTAGTACTAAATTAGAAATATTGAAAACCAAAGGTGAGATTAATAAAATTGAAATTAAGAAAACCATTGAATTAATAAATAAAACCAAGAGCTGGTTTTATGAAAAAATCAACAAAATTGATAGACCCTTAGTCAATATGATAAAAAGAAAGAAAGAAGAAAACCAAATTGTGAGTATCAAAAATAAAAAGGGTGAATCTACCTCCAATGAAGAGGAAATCAAAAAAATAATGAGGAATTATTTTTCCCAATTGTATGCACATAAATATGACAATCTTAGTGAAATGGATGAATATTTACAAAATCACAATTTGCCCAGATTAACTGAAGAGGAAGTGAATTACCTAAATAACCCCATCTCAGAAAAAGAAATCAAACAAGCCATCAATGAACTCCCTAGGAAAAAATCTCCAGGGCCAGATGGGTTCACTAGTGAATTCTATCAAACATTTAAAGAACAATTGATTCCAATACTCTACAAACTATTTGGGAAAATTAGTGAAGAAGGAGTCCCACCAAACTCTTTCTATGACACAAATATGGTACTGATTCCTAAATCAGGAAGAGATAAAACAGAGAAAGAAAATTATAGACCAATCTCCCTCATGAATTTAGACGCAAAAATTCTAAATAAAATATTAGCCAAAAGACTCCAACGACTTATCACAAAAATAATACACCCTGATCAGGTAGGATTCATTCCAGGAATGCAAGGATGGTTTAATATTAGGAAAACCATCAATATAATTGAGCATATCAACAACAAAACTAGCAAAAACCACATGATCATCTCAATAGATGCAGAAAAGGCTTTTGACAAAGCACAACATCCATTCCTATTAAAAACACTAGAAAATATAGGAATAAATGGAGCCTTCCTTAAAATAGTTGCTAGCATCTATCTAAAACCATCAACAAGTATTATATGCAATGGGGATAAACTAGAAGCCTTTCCAATAAGATCAGGAGTGAAACAAGGGTGTCCACTATCACCCCTCTTATTCAATCTGGTACTAGAAACGTTAGCAGTAGCAATCAGAGAAGAAAAAGAAATCAAAGGAATCAAATTAGGCAAAGAAGTGACCAAGCTGTCACTCTTTGCAGATGATATGATGATATACTTAGAGAATCCTAGAGAATCAAGTAAAAAATTACTTGAGACAATAAATAAATTTGGCAAAGTTGCAGGATATAAAAATAAACCCACATAAATCCTCAGCATTCCTGTACATCTCTAATAAAACTCAACAGCAAGAGATAGAAAGAGAAATCCCATTTAAAGTCACTGTAGACATTATAAAATATTTGGGAATCTACTTGCCAAAACAAACCCAGAATCTATATGATCACAACTAGAAAACACTTCTCACACAAATAAAAACAGATCTACATAGTTGGAAAAATATCAATTGCTCGTGGCTGGGTCGAGCTAATATAATAAAAATGACAATTTTACCCAAACTAAATTATATATTTAGTGCCATACCAATCAATTTACCAAAAAACTACTTTGTAGAGTTAGACAAAATAATAACAAAATTTATTTAAAAAACAAACGGTGTAGAATATCAAGGGAATTAATGAAAAGAAATGCTAGGGAAGGTAGACTAGCTATGCCAGATCTTAATCTGTATTATACAGCAGCAGTCATCAAAACTGCTTGGTACTAGCAGAGGTGTAGAGTAGTGGATCAATGGAATAGATTAGGTGCAGGAGACCCAGCAGTTAATGAATATAGCAATCTATTGTTCGATAAACCCAAAGACCCAAATTTTTGGGATAAGAATGCACTATTTTACAAAAACTGCTGGGAAAACTGGAATACAGTATGGCAGAAACTGGGCATAGATCACTATCTAACACCATATACCAAAATCAAGTCTAAATGGGTGCATGATCTAGGTGTAAAGGATGATACTGTAAGCAATTTGGGAAAGCAAGGAATAGTTTACCTGACAGATCTGTGGAGAGGGGAAGATTTTAGGACCAAACAAGAATTAGAGAGCATTATAAAATGCAAAATGTATAATTTTGATTACATTAAATTGAAAAGCTTCTGCACCAACAAAGCCAATGTAACCAAGATCAAGAGGGAGGTGGGAAATTGGGAAAGAGTTTTTACAACTTGTGTCTCTGATAAAGGACTCATTTCTAAAATTTATAGAGAATTGAACCAAATCTATATGAATACAAGTCATTCCCCAATTGAGAAATGGTCAAAGGATATGAATAGGAAGTTTTCAGAGAAAGAAATTAAAGATATCTATAAGTATATGAAGAAATGCTCTAAATCACTATTACTTAGAGAAATGCAAATCAAAACAACTCTGAGATACCACATCTCTCCAGTCAGATTGGCTAAGATGACCAAACAAGAAAGTGACAAATGCTGGAGAGGTTGTGGGCAAATTGGAACGCTAATACATTGCTGGTGGAGTTGTGAACTTATCCAACCATTCTGGAGAGCAATCTGGAATTATGCCCAAAGGACTATAAATAATCTCATACCCTTTGACCCAGCCATACCACTTCTAGGGTTATATCCCAAAGAGATCATAGAAGTGGGAAGAAGACCCATATGTACAAAAATATCTTTAGCAGCCCTTTTTGTGGTTGCAAAGAATTGGAAACTAAAGGGGTGCCCATCAATTGGGGAATGGCTAAACAAGTTGTGGTATATGAATGTAATGGAATTTTATTGTGCTATAAGAAACGAGGAGGTGACGGATTTCATAATTACCTGGAGAGACTTATACAAACTGATGCTGAGCGAGAAGAGTAGAATCAGAAGAAATTTGTATACAGTCACAGACATACCATATCTGTGACGACCAGCTATGACAGACTGGACTCTTTTCAGCAATGCAGTGATATAAGTTAATCCCGAATGACTCAAGAAAGTGAGAAATGCGCCATCCAGAGATATAACTAGAAAGAACTGAGCCTGAATCCTGATGGAAGCAAACTAAATGATCTTGTTCTTCTCATTGTTTGGTTTTACTTCTTCCTTACCATCTTTCATCCCTCCCAGTACAATATGCCTTTGTAATTGGAATAATGTTTAATATGAATGCATTTGCAGACCCTATACTGTACTATATGCTGTCATGAGGGGAGGGGGGAGGGAAGTAAAGGAAATTTGAAAATCAAGGAACTATGGAATTGAATCTTGTTAACTGAAACTAAACTAATAAATTAATAAAAAAAAGAGCTCAAAAAAAAAAAAAAGAAATTGTGAATTCTTAATGCACCATTAAAGATGTGTGAGCTCCTGTGTGTATCTATACTCTTATAACTAGATCTGACATGACCTGCATGATCTAAAGCAAATTGCTTAAATAATCCTGGGCATCAATTTCCTCATCTGTAAAAATGAGAAAAATGAACTAGATAATCTTTCAGGTCCCTTCCAATAATATATTCTGTAATGCTATTAACACTACATCTGTTAACCTCTAATTCTAGTTTCTCATTTCTGCAAAATCATTTATGAGAATAACATAAACGTGTATTAGGGGGAACTTTGTTGAAAATATCAGAAGGAGACATGCAGACTTTTGTAAACAATTTCCTATTGCAGACCACATCTTGGTGACACACGATTGACTGAAAAGTTGTTACACCCAGAGGGCCTAGAACCTCCCATCTATCATGGGAGTACCAGGTCAATGAGAAACACAGTGTGATAGCAAAAGTAACTTTTATTGAATGAGGATACGCTCATATTTCTAAAATCAGAGTAAAATCCCATATTCTTTTTCTGATTTCTGTTTTGCCATGATTTGCTATTCATTCTATGTGTTCATTGAGGAACTGGTATTTAGTGGGGAAGCAGGCAAGTCTTGGATATAAAACGTGGGGTTCCCATTCCCCCAATAAAATAACAGAGATCAAAAGTTAGGTAGAATACCATCATATCCCCTAGATTAATAATATGTAAGAGGGCAGATAGCTATAATTTTAGTCTCATATCTCCTCTCTCTGAGGAGAGCAGAGTGACCTCTAATCCCAACTTTTTGCTTTCCCTCATGTCACGAATGAAAGTTTTTCTTGGAGAAGGGTCAGAGGACAAGAAGCTAGATATGTTTATTTTGTCTCTTTCTGAACTACACAGAAAACCCCCAAGTTATGGATGGGGAGAACAGAATTCATCACACTTAAGCCTGGTTACACATGGGACTCTTCTCAAACAGATTTACATTCTTCCAGGAAGGAAAAAGGAGAGGGTAGTTTCACCATTCATAGCTCATGACGTTTATGATTGTTCAGTCATAAGTTCTCTACTGACCTCCAATCTCATATCTACAATTTCTTATTGTACATTACAAACTAGATGTCCTATAGACATCTTAAACTCAACATGTCCAAAACTGCATTCATTATCTTTACCCCTAAACCATCTCCACTTACAAATTCCACCATTCTCCCAATCATAGGCTTGAAACCTAGATTTCATCCTCATCTATTCACTATCTCTAATACCCCATATACAAACTGTTGCTATTTTACCTTCATAACATCTATTTTACCTTCATAACATCTCTCATGTGACTTTCCTTCTCTCCTTTGACAAGGTCACCAATCTGTGCAAGCCCTTACTGCCTCATGCCTGGACAACAGCAATAGACTTCTGGTTCCTTTCCCTGCAATTAATTTCTCCTTAAGTCAGTCCATCCTCCTACCAGCTGTCACAGTCTTTTTTTTCTAATACATAGGTCAAAACACGTCATCCCCACTATTCAAAAATGTCCATTGTCTCCCTATAATCTCTCATTTGGCATTTATAACCTTTGTTTTTGTTTTATACCATACACCACAGTAATCCCCCACATATACTACAATTTAGTTCCTCTGGTCTCCTTGCTGATCCTTACATAAGACACCCCCATAGCCTAGCTCTATATTTATTTTTTTAATTTACTGGCATTTCATTTTCCCCCAATTACATGCCAAGACAATTTTAGCAGTCATTTTACAACATTTTGACTTCCAAATTCTTCTCCCTCTCTCTCCTCCCTATTCCAAAAATGGCACGCAATTTGATATACATGTGTTATAATGTAAAACATTTCCATATTAGTCACAGTTGTGAAAGAAGAAAGATCAAAAGGGAAAAAAAGAACATGAAGAATAAAGTAAGAAAAAATATGCTTCATTCTGCATTTAGAATCCATCAGTTCTTTATTTGAATTTGGATAGCATTTTCCTTTGTGAGTTCTTTTTACTTGTCTTGGATCATTGTGTTGCTGAAAAGAGCTGAATCATTGAAATTCAATCATCACACAATTTTGCTGATACTGTGTACAATTCTGCTCATTTAACTTCTCATCAGTTGATACAAGTCTGTCCAGGTTTTTTTTTTTTTTTAAATCTGCCTGTTCATCATTTTGTATTGCACAATAGTTTTTTCATAACATTCATATACCACAGCTTGTTCAGCCATTCCCACACTGAACGACATCCCCTCAATTTCCAATATTTTGTCACCACAAATAGGACTCAGATAAATATTTTTGCACATGTAGATCATTTCCCCTTTTTTACTATACCTTTGGGATATAGACCTAGTAATATTATTGCTAGATCAAAGGGTGTGCATAATTTGCTTACCTTTTGGGTACAGTTCCAAACTGTTCTCCAGAATAGTTGGATTACTTCACAATTCCACCAACAGTGCATTAGTGTCCCAGTTTTCTCACATACTCACCGACATTTATCATTTTCGTTTTTGTCGTAATAGCCAATCTGATAGGTGTGCGGTGGTACCTCAGGTTGTTTTAATTTGCATTTCTCTATTAAAAAGTGATTTAGAACACTTCTTTATATGCCTAAAGATAGCTTTGCTTTCTTCATCTGAAAACTGTTTATTCATGTCCTTTTACCATATATCAATTGGGGAATGGCTTGTATTCTTATAAATTTTACTCAGTTTTCTATATATTTAAGAAATGAGGCCTTTGTGAGATACTTGCTATAAAGACTGCTTCCCAGTTTTCTGCTTTCCTCCTAATCTTGGATGAATGCGTCTATTTTACACTTCATAATTCTCTATCTCTTGTTTGGTCAAAAAATCTTCCCTTCCAGTAGATCTGACAGGTAGACTACTCCTTGCTTTGTTGTTTGTTTGTTTGGTTTGGTTTGGTTTGGTTTGGTGTTCTAATTTGCTTATGGTGTCACCCATTATGTCTAAATCATACACCCATTTTGACCTTATCTTGATACACAGTATAAGATGTTGGTCTATAACTAGTTTGTACCATATTCTTTATCAGCTTTCCCAGCAGTTTTTGTCAAATAGTTAAGTTCTTATACCAAAGATTGTTGTCTTTCAGTTTATTGAATGCTAGGTTACTATGGTCATTTACTATTGTGTCTGATCCACCACGTTATTTGTTAGCCAGCACCAAATAGTCTCGCTGTTTACTGCTTTATAATATAGTTTAAGATCCACTGTTGCTAGGCCAACTTCCCTTGTATTTTCTTTTCAATTAACTCCCTTGATATTCTTGACCTTTTGCTCTTCCAGATGAATTTTGTTATTTTTTCTAACTCTATCAACTACCTTTTTGGTAGTATGATAGGTATGGCACTGAATAAATTATTTTAAATAGAATTGTCAATTTTTATTATATTGGCTTGGCTTAACCATGAGCAATTAATATTTTCCAATTATTAATTTTTTATTTTACTTGTGTTAAAAAGTATTTTGCAATTGTGTTCATATAGTTCCTAGGTTTGTCTTGGCAAGTAGACTATCAAGTGTTTTATTTAGCTTAAAGTTATTTTAAATGTAAATTTTCCTTTCTATCTCTTGCTGCTGGACTTGTTGGCCACATAAAGAAATGTTAATGATTTATGTGGGTTTATCTTATATCCTACAACTTTGCTATAGTTGTTAATTATTTCAAGTATTTTTTTTAATTGATTCTCAAGGGTTCTCAAAATGTACCATCATGGGGCGGCTAGGTGGCGCAGTGAGTAAGAGCGCCGGCCTCGGAGTTGGGATGACCCGAGATCAAATCTGGCCTCAGAAAATGAGCACCCACACATAAATAATGACTAGCCGTGTAACCTTGAGCAAGTTACTTAACCCCAATTGCTTTAAAAAAATAAAATAAAATAAAATAAAATGTACCATCATATCATATGCAAAGAGTGATAGCTTTGTTTCTTCATTGCCTATTCTAATTCCTTCAATTTCTTTTTCTGCTCTTATTGTTAAAACTAACATTTTTAGTACAATTTTATATAACAGTGGTGATAATGGATATCCTTGTTTCACCCCTGATTTTCTTGGGAAGGCTTCTGTCTTATCCCCATCACAGATAATGTTTGCTGATGGTTTTATATTGATGCTGCTTATCAGTTTAAGGAATCCTCCCTTTGTTCTTATGCTTTCTCTTTTAGTAGGAACCTGCTGCATTTTGTCAAAAGTTTTTGCAGCATCTATTGAGATAATTATATGTTTTCTGTTTGTTTTGTCAATATTGTCAATTATGTTTATGGCTTTCCTAATACTGAATCAATCCTATATTCCCGTTATCAACCCCTATTGTCATAGTGTATAATCGTTGTGATGTCCTTCTGTAATCGACTTGGTTGTTTGTTTGCTTTTCCCAAAATTGTTGCATCAATATTTACTAGGGGAATAATTTTCTTTCTCTATTTTAGCTCATCATGGTTTAAGTATCAACACCATATTAGTGTCACATAAGAAGTTTAGTGTGATTCCTTCCTTACCTATTTTCCCAAATAGTTTATATATAATTAGAATTAATTGTTCTTTAAATGTCTGAAAGAATTCACTTGTAAACCCATCTGGCCCTGGGGACTTTTTCTTAGGAAATTAATTAATGGCTTGTTCAGGCTCTTTCTAAGATGGGGTTGTTTACCCATTCTATTTCCTGCTCTATTAATCTGAGTAATTTATATTTTTGTAAATATTCATTGTTTTGGCTGAGATTGTCAGATTTATTGATATATATTTGGACAAAATATTTCTTAATCATTGCATTAACTTTTTCATTGGTGGTGATTTAACCCTTTTCAATTTTTATACTAGATATTTTGTTTCTGTGTCTTTTTAAAAATCAAATTAACAAATGACTTATCTATTATGGCTTTTATTCATAAAATCAGCTCTTATATTTATCAGCTAAATCGTGTTTCTTTCCTTCTTTCTTTTTTCTTTCCTTCCTTCCTTCCTTCCTCCCTTCCTTTCTTTCTTTCTCTCTTTCTTTCTTCCTTTCTTCCTCTCTTTCTGACTTTCAATCTTATTAATCCCACTTTAGATTTTTAGGATTTCCAGTGGTTCTTAATTTAGGATTTTTAATTTGTTCTTTTCTTATTTTTCTTTTTTTGTTTGCATGCCCAATTCATTGTACTTTTTTTTTCCATTTTATTGATGTAAGAATTCAGAGAAATAAACTTCTCTCTAATTACTGCTGTGGCTGCAGCCCATGAATTTTGGTATGCTGTGTCATTTTTGCCATTCTCTTAAACGAAATTATTGATTGCTTCTATGAGTTGTTCTTTGACCCACTTCCTCTTTAGCATTATATTAGTTTCCAATTAATTTTTAATCTAGCTGTCCAGTGTTCTTTGTGCAATGTAATCTTTGTTGGATTATGATCCAAGAAAGGATAAATTTAATAATTCTGTCTATGTTTGATTTTAAAGGATTTTTTAATATCCTAATAAATGATCAGTTTTTGTGTAGGTGCCATGTGCTACTGAGAAAAAGTATATTCCTTTCTGTTTCCCTTCAATTTTCTACAAAGGTATGTCATATCTGACTTTTCTGATATTCTATTTACCTCCTTAGTTTCTTTGTTATTTTTCAGTTGGATTTATCTAGCTCTGAGATGGGAGAGTTGAAGCCCCCTATTCATATAGTTTTGCTGTCCATTTTTTCCTGTAACTCACTTAAAGTCTCCTTTAAGAATTTGGATTATACCACTTGGTACATATATATTTATTATTGCCATTCCAACTCTGGATATTTAAAATGACTATTCCCCCATGACTGGAATGCTCCCTCTCCTCATCTTTCCCTCCTGGATTCCCTTCAATTTCCAGGTAAATCATATCAGGAATAATCCTGATATCATAAATCACAATCAGGAAGCCTTTCCTGATCTCCCTTAGTTCTAGTTCCTTTTCTCTGTTTATTATCTCTAGTTTATCCTAAATATAAGATGTTTATAGCATAGATGTTTGCATTTTGTCTCCCCATTAGACTCTTATCTCCTTGAGAGTGGGGATGATCTTTTCCCTTTCTTTGTGTCCCCAGCACTTAGCACAATTCAAAGCACATTTTGTTGTTTAGTTATTTCAGTTGTATTCAACTCTTCATGACCCTATTTGGGGTTTTCTTCACAGAGATACTGCAGTGGTTTGCTATTTCATTCTCCAGCTCATTTTACATATGAGGAGGCTGAGGAAAATGGGGTTAAGTGCCTTGCCCAGCATCACATACCTAATAAGAGTTTGAGGCCAATTTGAACTCTGGTTCTCCTGAATCCAGGCCCAGCACTCTATCTTCTGTGCCATTTACCTGCACTTCTGGCCCATAATGGGGCCTGTTACGTCCCCCCTCACTCTGGAGCCTCTACCTACCCATCCCGGGTCTTCGGTGGTCACCGGCCTCAGAGAGGAAATCACCAGACAGAACACCGGCTGAGGTTGCAAGCGTGTGTGTTTATTTCCGCAATGCTTCCGCATATATACCCTTCAAGCTCCCCCACTCGCCAATCATGACCCTGCATTACATATATCACCTTTTGTGGCTATTAAAGCTCACTACACCTCTCTCTCGGCTTAAGCCGGGACCTTAAAGTCACAAAACACCCAACAACTCACCCCTTTTTATTTAAAAATTCAACAAAGCAACCAATTCTAGCATAGCAAACAAAAGGCCACATGGCCTACCCAAATTCAAATAAAATATGCTCGATGGAGCAGAAAATGCGCTCGATGGAGCAGGACCTTAGGGCTAAATCTGAGGAAATTAAGACCAATTGTGGCATAGGGAGCGGGGGTCTCTGTCTTAGGTCATCTCCATAACCACGAACCTTACCCGTCATAGAAACCCAACACCCTTAGGCCCTGTCTTAGGCGGTCGGGCTATGGAGAAGTTGCCCGTCCTGGAGACAGCCCGTCTTACCCCAGGTGTTACAGGCGCTCATCCAAGGCCTGAAGCCACAGGTCAGGACTCTCCTGATGAGCCAAAGAATCAACAGCCCGTTGGGTTAGCAATGTATAGTCCCGATATCTCCGTCTTGAGCGGCAAATCCAAATCACCAAAACCAACAACAAAACACTCAACATGGACGTGGCACCAAGGGCCCCCCAAGACTGAAACCACCCCCCAACCCGTTGCCAGAAAGTCAATATAGGCTGAACTGGGGACCAATCAAAGTGAACTCTTGTCCCATTGACCCTAGAAACCATTCGGCGTAAGCTCGCCAACTTATCCTCAAATGTATGATCCCCGTGTCCACTCAGGTAAACTGAGATATTCCGGGCAGCGGCCGCAGCCATGGAAGTATTATAATACTGGGTCCTAGTAACACAGACACTTGAAAGGGAATGCGCACATCCCCCCGTGCCATGCTGAAACATCAAATCCAACTGTTCCTGCATGAGATAAACCCTCCCCTCATATGTGCAAAAAGTTCCCCTGTCTGGGACAGGGCTTCCGCTGTACTTGCAGACAAATTGTTCAATGCTGCTGCAGTCACAGTCCCGCCTTGAAGGGCCACTGCTGCCAAGACAACCGATGTTACTGAGGCAGCAAGGGATGTTAGGCAAGGTCCCCAACACTGTCACTGGCAATATTCCCTGTGTATTGACAGGCGAATTTTGTCGCAATTCCAAGGTTCCCGCATACCCGAGAAAGGCAAGGGCATTGATCGACATGCATCCCCCCCCCGGCCACAGAGGACCCACTGTTTGAAGGGGACCCCTCTCTTTCTTCCCAATTGCATCCTGTTGTGACATTAAAGTCTTCTTCACCTTCATCCTTTTGCAGCCATAAGTCACCCGCGAGGTCATAAAAGGACCCTGCAACACCCGCCAACGGCCATGCCCAGGGATTTTGGCAATGCCGCCAAGGAGAGAAACATTGTCTCGGGCTTTCGGCAAATTTGACCAGTCACAGGGGGGAAAAGCTGAGGAGCCCAGCGAGGGTATTGGCTGGTGGCAGTCACTTTGAGCACAGGGCGCCAAGCTTGAAGGCCTTTGAGAACGGGTGATGACACTCTTTGTTCGCCCTTGCGGTGGTTGGTAGACGAGGTGGCCAATGGGGCGGATTGAGACTGCCATTTCGGGAACCCGAATCCCGGAGCGGAATGCTGATGATGCAGAACCACACACGGATCATGATCCCAGGATCTCACCTCACAAGCATTTCTTGGGTGATGATCCAGAGCAAAACACAGAGCACCCGGCAAGTTCCAAGATGTGGAGACGTTAAAAGTCTCTTCCCTCGGGTCCACTGGTGCTGTAGGCAACCCCAACGAGGCATTTCGCACCACAAGAATCGGATAGATCGTAGAAGAAAAGGCCACAGGAAGCGGGCTGGGTAGGGCCTTCATAACGGCCCAAAACTGAGGCGGGGGCACTCCCCAAGCTTTAAAAAGCCCAATAAAAATATAAAAAAAATACAAAAACTGCAAACCTACAAAAAAAGGTAAGAAAACATAATATCTCTCACTTTATGCAAGGGAACCCATACTATGGAGGAATCATCAATACCCTCTGGTGAAACAGCTAGGGCGCCCCTGATTCTCTTTCTCACTACCCCTGGCCCTTGCCACTTGCCCTGTTCATCCTGCCATAAAACTCTCGAACCCAGTTGGGCCCTATTAGGTGGCGGGAGCTGTCTTAGGGCGGGGGCTGGGAGAGCACAAATCCCAGCATAAAAACGCATGGCAGCAGTCGTGCCATCTTGCCTAAACTGCAAAAAATTCATAGTATAAAGGGCTTGAGATAATTGGGAGGGCAAAAGGGTACGGGGAACTTTGCCCAACATCTTGGCCAACACTTCTTTCAGAGTGCGATTAGCCCTCTCAACAACACTCTGACCAGTAGGATTATATGGAATACCGGTCAAATGAAAAATACAAAACTCTTCACAAAAAGGGCAAAGGGCTTAGAGGTATAAGCAGGGCCATTATCAGTCTTAATGGCTAGGGGAACTCCCATCACGGAAAATGCAAAATACAAATGAGATCTAACTGCACGAAAACTTTCTCCGGATTGCATGGAGGCCAAAACAAAACCTGAAAAGGTATCAACCACTACATGGACACACCTTTGACCAAAATGGGTCACATCCATCTGCCATAACTCATTGGAAAAGGTCCCCTTAGGATTGAAGGCAGATTCCCGAATCCGGGGTTGAAAAGGTGCACAGGAAACGCACGCCTTGACAATACTGCGTGCCTGTTCACGGCTGATACCATATAAATATCGAAGGGAACAGGCAGATAAATGATACCTGCGGTGCACCAAGACGGGTGGTTCTTCAAGCTCACTCAATTGATTAAACCCCATGGCCTCCAAGGAGAACAATCCAAATGCAGCATCAACAATTGCATTACCCTCAAAAATGGGGCCTGCTTCCACCAAATGGGAACGAACATGCAAAAAATAAACTGGGTAACAACGTAACTGCAAACAGGAAAAAACCTCACTAAAAAGGGGAAACAAAGGCACAGAATTATTCAAAAAAGAAAATTGCATCCGCTGAAGCAAATTCACAGCATACTGACTATCTGAAATAATATTTACAGGAACATCAGAAAAAAGGCGAAGAGCCTGCCAAATGGCATATAGCTCATTCTGTTGGGCTGACTGAAAAGGTGTCTTAAAAGCCCAACAACACTGTTTTACAGGATCATATACCACCGCTCGGTGGCCTTTAGTAGCATCTGTAAAAACATTGGGGCCTTTCACTGGAATTTGTGAGACCACTGAATTACATGGACTCAAAGGAAGCAAATCAAAAGCACGGATTAATCGGGGTCGAGCCCCTGGTGCAACTGAGACTGAAGTTAATAATGTGGCCCAAGACCACGAAACCTGGGCCAACTCTCGACCCACAAGATCAAAATCAGGAAAGTCTAAAACAAAATCACAACCAAACACAGCTCTACATCTATTAAGGGCCTGCAATGCAAACTGGGCGACCCATTCCCGGCAATTATCCAGGGAGCGGGAAGAGGAGCGAGAATACAGCCACTCCAAACACCCATGGCGCTGAAACAGCGCGCCCCATGGAGCCTGAGCATCCTTCAACACTACAAAATATACAGGCTCTTCGGGATCTCTCTGGACTAAGGTGGAATGCGCCTGAATCACTATGGCATTGAGTGCCTTCAAGGCCTCCATGGTCCACAACCGGGGTGATGTTAAGTCCGCCAGTCCTTTCAAAATCTGATATAAAGGACTCATAAGCTGAGGGGAGAGGGGTATCACTGGGCGCATCCACTTTTGTTCAACATTGCCTTACATTTCTGTATCTGCTTTTAAATGAAGACAGCCTTACTTTTAAAAAAATACTCTGTATTTTCAGCACAAAGTGCGTATATAGTTCTTTAAATTAAGATTTTGGCGCATAATACTGGGAAAATTATTTAAGAACCAAACCTGTTAATTTAATAAAACTGTCACATGCCAGGACTTCTGAAGAACTCAAATTATTTCTTTAGATGTAATGTCAAATTTTGTTTGTACAGCAAATAAAAGGACTGATGACAAAAATTTTGATAATAATGAAGTTGCTCAGATTTACAGGTCTTATTGGAGGTAGTGGCTAAACCCAGACTTAAGCACAACAGCAAATCTCACACTATCATAATTGCAAGAAAGATTTGAAAGGAACAAAGTGATAAAAAGCCTGACTTGCTCATAACTGTTTTGCAAGGGTATAGACTGGGAAGGGAAGGCAAGATGGATGAGAGGAAGAAAGGGTGGGAAGCAGTGAGCTCAAAAATTGGCATATCATGATCTGGATGAGTACCTTTTTTTACTGCTGCTCGTAAAGAGCGAGGGAAAACGCCCAGAGGCGTGTAAGGGGCTTCCTGTACATCTCTCAGGGGCTCATAATGATGTTCAACAGGAGGGGGATAACACCCAGGCGGGGGGGGGGGGGGGAGGGGCCCTCTGCGGCCATTCCGCTCTATACCCGGGAGGGTTTGGCTTCCTGTTTTTCCTCCCAGTACAGGTGTCGCTGGGCGGTCCCAGTTCCGCACCCTGAACAACGGGTCTCATCCGGGGGGTTTCATCCCCTGTTGCATAAGCGGTAGGCCCCCGCCCACGCCCCCCTCCATTTCCTCTCGGCCGATCCCGAGGTATGTCTGCCGTGAAGGCAGCAGTTTCTGAGCTTTGGTTTCTCCCTTCTGCTTCTGTAGTTTTCAGCTCGCCCCAAGGATAAATCGGGGGAAACGTTTTTCCCCTTCCTCGGGCCCTATTTCTATTGCTACCGAGGGGGAATTTGAGTCTGTTTGAGTGGCGGCCGGGAGGGAAAGGGGAATTGAGGAGGGTACCACCACTGCCTCCAAGATTTTAAATAAAGAAAAATCTCCTGGCGTAAGCAAACCAGGGTTGGTATGATTATAAGTAGACATCTGATGTCTCATAGTGCTCACTCGGTCAGGGCTAATCCCCGCATGTTGGACCCACGGGCAGACTGTTAAAAGTCTATCAATAAAACTGTTTGCCCGGTCTTTGGACACTGTTACACCCTGTGAGGCACAAATTTGTCTAAATTGAGACACAAGGACATCTTCCTCGGCCGGCAGCAAAATAGGGAAACTTCTCCCCGCCCCCATACTGGGCTTCTTCACCTTATCTAGGCGAAGGCTGTCTGGACAACTCCTAGGCTACAGCCCAGAGTTAGCTCCACACTCTACGTGGGGGTGGTCCCTGTCTAGGTCCCTGTTCAGGCGCCAATATGTTACGTCCCCCGCCCCCACTCTGGAGCCTCTACTTACCCATCCCGGGTCTTCGGTCGTCACCGGCCTCAGAGAGGAAATCACCAGACAGAACACTGGCTGAGGTTGCAAGCGTGTGTGTTTATTTCCGCAATGCTTCCACATATATACCCTTCAAGCTCCCCCACCCGCCAATCATGACCCTGCATTACATATATCACCTTTTATGGCTATTAAAGCTCACTACACCTCTCTCTTGGCCTAAGCCGGGACCTTAAAGTCACAAAACACCCAACAGGGGCCTACTAAATGTTTATTGACTTACTAACAAGAACAGCTACCATCTTTTCTGTATGACCTTGAGAGGTCCTCCATCTCATCCTGAAAGTGGCAATGAAAGCAACTAGTCCCAAGAGCCTCTCTCATCTCTCTTCCTCACATAAAGGAAAAGATGATGATCATTCAACCTCCAGCTCTCCTAGTGATTAAAGCCACTTTGTAGCAGAGGTGGTAGCAGAAAGGGCTTCTAGGTTTCTCCCTTACCTCCATACAGTATGGTTGCTGCAATCTTTAACAGTATTTGCAAAAGCAAAACACTTGGGATTCTCACCCTTCTTTTCCTGAACTAACAATAATCCCCTCTTCTGAGATTTTAGTTTCCTCATCTTTTAGTGGAGATAGTCACATCCCTACAGGCTCCTAGAGGCTCTTGCAGACATGAGTTGGGAAGTTTATAACAGCCTACAGACACTGATATCTTATGTTCAGGTGCATTAAGATCTAACCATACATAAAACTGATAGCTATGTCCTTGTCAAAGTTATTTGGCACTGTAATGAGGGACATCCAACAGTGTACAAATGGAAAAGAGTCTTTCTATTTGAAGAAATCTTCCATAGGTTTCTGTTTGGATGACAATGCTAGTAATAGCATGCCCTTTAACACTGCAGACAGCTTCTGAAATAAGATCCCACTGTGTGTGGGGAGGAGAGGGGCAGAGAGATCAGTACTTTAAGAATGCCTACCATTAGGGCAGCTAGGTGGTGCAGTGAGGAAGAGCACCGGCCCTGGAGTCAGGAGGACCTGGGATAGGTTTTAGCCTCAGTTACTTAGCACCCACACATAAATAACTAGCCGTGTAAACTTGAGCAAGTTACTTAACCCCAATTGCTTAAAAAAAGAAAGAAAGAAATAATGTGTACTGTATTGGCATAGCACTGGATGGCTAGCTCAAAAAGCTTTTCCCTCAGTACTTATGTCTTGAATACTTAAACAATGAACTGAAACAAAAATTGAATAATCAGAGGAGAATGGGACAGTTGGTTTGCTTTGGGGAAATTTTCCAGTATTTTTAATAACCCCACATATTTCCTTGAATCAAAGACCTAATATTTTTAGTGATATTACATAGATGTGAACAGTGATATGCCCCATGGCTTCCTAAAGGGCAATGGAGAAATTCATTGTGGGAGTAAATTGGGTGTAGTACATTACCAACCAAGAATTGCACAGCAAGAGTTACATCACAGAAATCTCCAAAAATATATATGACTAGAAATGGATGTAGACTGCTTACATAGCAAGAGGTAAGGATAACAGAAGGAGAGACTTGGTTATACATTGGTGCTTATATAAAGTTAAAAATCTTAAAGGCAGTTTTCTAGTCCAATGAATGGACTTAATTTGTAAGAGTTGCGGGAAAACATGGATAAGAGTCACAAAAGATGGAAGAGGTTTATGAGTTGCAACCTATAACATAGTAAGGAATACCCATATCTATATTATCACAGATCTACTGGAAAATGAAGGTATAAGGAAGACTTTGGTATGAAATAAATTCATATTGGGTTCATTCAAGGACATTTAGTACTAAAATAACAAAAGTAATTGGCTAGGATGTAATCAACACAATAAAATAAAAGAGAATTTTCAGCATATACATATATCTATACAATCTCTATTTCTGTACTTGATGATGACTCCCCTATAACAGATTGTTAAAATGACTTTCTGAATGCTTCTTATCCACAATTTTTTTACATACATATAGGAAAATTCCTAATGTCTATGTAGATATTAGGTCCTTTGACTTTATGACTACAATGTTTAAACAAAAGATAAGACTTTTTATTTAACCAATTATTTTTTTTTTTAAAGCAATTGGGTTAAGTAACTTGCTCAAGGTTACACGGCTTGTCATTTGATTTATGCATGGGTGCTCATTTTCTGAGGCCGGATCTGATCTCGGGTCATCCAAACTCCGAAGCCGGCGCTCTTACTCACTGTGCCACCTAGCCGCCCCTTTAGGGCAATTGGGGTTAAGTAACTTGCCCAAGGTTACACGGCTAGGTTTTTGTTTGTGCGGATTAAGTGTCGGAGGCCGGCTCTGAACTCAGGTCCTTCTGATTCCAGGGCCGGCGCTCTATTCACTGCGCTACCTAGCCGCCTTAACCAATTATTTTAAAGGACACTAAAGCACATTTCTAAAGAGCAATGGGGATGGCTTCTCCCATCAATTTTTCCTTTCTCACCTATAATATATCAAAAGAAAGTTCACTGAATTTTCTTGGAAACAGTTGATTTCTATATGTTTTTAGGACATTTTGAACAGAGAGGAAGAAGCCAGAAATCCTTTCTTACCCACTACCTATCCTCCCCTACCCAAAGGAGAATAGCAGGAACCATTAATCAGCCACTAATAACAAAATATGAATCGACTCTAGACCTGGCTGGATCCTTTCTACAAGAGGAACTGTTTCATTGTCTCTACAGGTTGCTTTTCATCTCTTTTGGGATTCCCTAGACATTTAGTTTAAATTGTAAAATGTATATTACCATTGCATTGACAAAAATTTGTATATAATTACTTCAAAGGCTGATTTTGCTTATTTTAGCATATGTGGATTTTTGAATATAAGTTGTTCTCTTAAATGCTGATTGTCCTAAATCCAATGTCTGTTGCATAGAAGAACATGAAATCAATGCTCTGTATAGATAAAAACAATGTTCCCTCTTGTTCAGATAAACTTTCATGTCTTTTTCCCCCATGCCCTGTTTAACTCCATGTCCTCCCTTTCATGCTCACAAAAAGGAATAAGATTGAGTAGTAAAACACTGGCAACCCCAATAATTCAGTAGGAAAAATTTGAAACCTCCCACCCTCCCTTCCCACCCCAGAGTCACAAGCTGGCTTTGCTAATGAGTCCATTGGAATGCACAAGCATCAAAGTAAGATGAGCTAAGAGAGCAGCTGCTTTCTAAATGCTACTAGAGCCACCTGACTCGTGCCCAAATACAAACCATTTTGGACGAAGTGTGATAAAATGAGCCTATCTATTGCCAAAGAGGTCCCTGGCATGCTCTCTCTTATAAGGATATCTTCAAAAACATCCTATTACCCTATGGAGACTATTATGTAAATCAGCTATAGAAATGTGCACCAGACTGGGTGTAGGGCCAGAACTGAAAAGATTCAGGGAATTTAGGCCAAGTGAGAATCAGGTAATAGGACCAAACCTACTGAAAACAATCTGCTTCTCCTCATTCCTTTTTAGTTAAAGTTTTCCTCTTTTTCTAAGGGAGATCTTATAACTACATGTATAAGAAATGAACTAATCAGACATCTCAGTGAGTTTCCAAGGTGCTCTATGACCATACGGCATTTAACTGTACTTATTGCTTCTGCAGAAATTCCTATGAGAAACTTTTTTTTTAATATTTTGGCATCTGTGGATCTATTTTCCCTTTGAACAACATACTTTATTACTGCTTATTAGTTGCAGTTCAGGTAATATCTCCTCCATGAAGGCTTCCTTGATTCTATCTCCTATGAGTCCTCCTTCCCCAAATCATGTTGCAGGCACTTATCACATTCTAACCTATTTTTCTGGTGTACATGTTTTATTCCCTTGTTACACTGTAGTCACTCTGAGGTCAGTAACTATGTCTCTCACTCTCTTTTTTAATCACCAGATCCTCAATGATGTTAGTGGAACAGATATGTAAAAAAAAAAAAAAAAAGTTGGTTGAATTGAAGTATGAATAAAAATAAGGGGATATTCTGTGGGGGAGGAAAGAGGGAGGAAAGGGGTACAGTGATTTCCCCATAATATCAAGGAGCATAGGCTGAGACATGATACTTGCCTTGAAATTCACATGAGCTGTGATAAGAACTAAAAAGTGTGTTTGAACTCACATATAGAGATGGCCTGGGGATCCTACAGCTATGCAGGGGCTCATTGAGGGTATATAGAAGGATTAGGACTGTAGGGTTGAATTTAAAGTTGGTTAGAAGAACCTGTAGTAGCATGTAGCCACTAGGTGGCCCAGTGGATAGAGCACTAGTCTGGAATCAAGAGGACCCAAACTTGAATCCAGTCTCAGACACTTAGTATGTATGAGACTCTGGGCAAGTCACTTAACCCAACTTGCCTCATTTCCTCATCTGTAAAGTGAGCTGGAGAAGGAAGTATGAAACCATTTCATAACCTTTGCAAAAAAAAATCTCAGTTGGACACAACTAAATAACTGTAATGGCAAGCAGAGAAGTAGTTCACAACCTGATTTTAGCTATTGAATTAACACCTTGTTTCAGTCCAAGGTTCTTTTGAGCATTATATCAAGTCTGTTAAGAAGCAGAACATGTGAACCCCACAACTTGTGAACCCTAGAACTTGTGACATCCTGGGGAAAGGACCTTATTGGAAGCACTGAAAGAGGATTTTCTGGTTGTATATTTATCAAAGTCCTGGAGGAGGGTTTTGGAGGTCCTGGGGCTTTACTGATGATTTGTGCTGATTTCTTGGACCTTATCTGTGGGTCTGTGTTGATTTCTATATTGATGATTTGTGTTGAGTTCTCAGACCTTGTTGATGGGTCTGATTTGATTTCATAGGCAGATAGTGAATTTATGATGGTGCCGGCAATTTGTATTAATTTTTTTTTTTGGCTTTGTTAAGCCTTATCTTCCCAGCAACAGAAAACGTGAAGGATTTGAGATGGACATCATGAACTTTAATATGGAACAGAAACGGGACAAAGAACTGGATAAGGAGCTGGACAAGGAACTGGGAGCTGCCTGCCTTTGAACCCAGGTGAGAGTTGGAGCTGGGAACCTGGAAGAGGAACCATGGAAACTTAGAGCCAGCCTCGAGTCAAGCTGATAGAAGACTTTACTTGTATACTGTGTACTGACTAATAATATTATGATTTACTGTGACCTAGGGGTGGAGAACTTTGACTTTTGTACTTTGTGATGGAATTAAGGATTTTGTGATTGACTAAATGAATGTATTTTGTTTAAAACTATGTGACCACTTTGGTGAAACCTATGTGGCCATTTTAATGATAAGTTGCTGAGTTGTGACATGGCAACTGCTGTATTTTGATTTTCTGTGATAGGTTGTAACATTGTGAATGCTGCACCTTGATTTTCTATGAATGTTTTGCTTTTATTTGTTATTGAATAAATAGAGAGTTTACCATACTGTATAATCAGAAACTTGAAAGCTGTTCACAGCAACAGTCCTCTGGAAAGCTGCTTGTGCTTGGCTTTCCAACAATGGAAGTGTGTGCCATACATTCTGAAATTCTGCTTTACTAGCTTAATGATTCTCAGACTCTTAAAAATTGTGCCATACTTTTATTTTATTTGATTTTTCAGCAGTATTATAACCATGTTGAATATCTCATATATATATTCTTAAAGTGAATTAAATGTCCCATGGTGAAGATTTTACATTATCCTCTTGACATAACTCATAGTATTCTGGTTTCTTTGAAACCATAAGGTTTATTTCTAAAATTTTGGGGTTATGTCACATAAAACAAAATTAAGAAAAGAGGGTTGGAGGAGAAGTTCTTTATTCTTTCACAAACATAGATTAGCACCTTCTTATTTGGTGCAAAACATTGTGCTTCTTTCATAAGTAGAGCCTCAGTTATAGAACGGATAATTTGTGTTTGTTTTTTTAAGGAAGCAGAAACTTTCTTTTTTTTCTCAGATTTTGGAGAATTCAGACAATTTAAGAACCAGAAACCAATGAAGGCTCTGTACCCCAAATGCAAGGATCCTATTATCAATGTCTGATATGCTAGTTGTTATAGTTAATTGCCAGGCTTGACAAAACCCAGCTGGCTCCACTCTTTTTGATAAAATGTAAATATAGTCCTTAAGCATCTAATCAATAGACGCAAGTGTATCAGCCTCTTTGTCCAGGTTTCATAACTCATGCAAAGTGGGGATGGGATTCCATCCATAATCATATCCTCTTGGCTTTAGGCCTTTGTGTTATAGCAATGTACAAGTCAGTCAGGTGACACCAAGCAATGGATACAGAGTCAGGGAGGCTAGAATCCTAATCCTGCCTCAACCATTTACTAGTTGTATGGTCCTGGACAGAAATAGAGCCTTTTCTCAAAAAGACTTTCTGAAAAAAGAAAATAACAATAGCATTTATCTTACAGCACTTTGTAAGGATCCAAAAAGACAATATGCATAGAATTCTGGATCACATGACCAACAAGATGGGGAACTTGACATTTTCTCTGATCCTCATCTCTCAAATGTTTCCCAGTGTAGGAATTATGCATAAAAGATAAAGAATTTCTGCTGTCTCCTCAGTCTTGGACACTTAGAACTTAGTGAAGTAACAACTGAATGAACTAACAGCAGAGAAAACTACCCCCTAAACCTTAACATGTTTACTCAGCATTCCTTCCCCCATTTTCCACCATGCTTCTGCAGCAAGGCTATATGAGTACTCAACCTTACTATGCATCCCTTCCCCTCCATGCCATAGAAAACAGTAAAAAAGAAGCTTGCTCAGACTGGGCCATCAGTGAAACCAGACTCAATGCCACAAAAGAATTCAGTCAGAGAACTAAGAACTTAGGGAATGGGGGCAGGACATACATATGTAGTACTGCGGCCCTCCACTAAGCCAGAAGGAAAGAGTCTGATATCCATCTGGGTCTAGTTCTGTCTCCCGCAGAAGTCACTTGGGTCAGAGGCTGAGGCTAGTGAAACATGAATTACCAACTCCTCAGAGAGTCTGTGATCAAAAAAGAGATAATAATTTAGTGTTAGAAGACTATACAGGGGGAAAAATTAAAATTTATAAAGATTTCGGGAGGAAGAAAACTCAATTAATGACCTTGAGCATAAGCAGATAAACCAACAGGGAAGATAATATTAGAAGAAGGGGATGTGTCCTCGAGATAAGATAAAAGAGTCTAGACATCTGTGAATAAATGTCAGAAGATAGGGGAAAAAATGGATCCATATCTTATGAGAAAGAGGACCCTGAGGATGCCCAAGGGAACATGGAACCACAGTGGGATGTTGTTGAATGTTTTAAAAGAGAAATATGAATTATAAAAGTAGAATTTATGACCCAAATAGTAGAAATAGTTTGTAGAATACAGCAACAACAACAAAAATTATGCACAAACTCCAGGACACATAATGGATAAATTTAACAATTCCCCCAACAGATGTGTAAGCAACCGGGAGAAAGACTTTCAAAGAAAAGAAATTTGAAGAACACAAAGCTATATTACACCCACCAGATAGTAGAAGAGGTAATGGAATACTTACTGTGTTCCAAAACACAAAAGGAATTCAAGATGCAACCCAATGTAACACACCCCATAAACATGTATTTAACTATTAATGATAAGAAATTGACATATGACTTAAAAAACAAAAAACAACAACAACAACAACAACAAAAAACCACAATAGGCATTCAAAGCATTCTAACAACAAAACTACACCTGAATGCAGTATTTCCTTTTCAAACTCCTTTCAAAACACAGAAAGGTTAAGATACACAGAAAAGGTTAAGAAACAAAGAAAGCAACAACAACAAAATAATAGCAGAAAGATTGGCTATTAAAAGATGTCTTTCTGAATGTATACAAAGCTATAAGAGTTAAAGGAGAAATCATGCAAAATTGACGATAGAGAAATATCACAGATTAAACTTTACAACATTGTACCTATAGATGAATCAATGTGGTGGGTTTTTTGGGGGGGGCTTAACTATTATTTTTCATAAAACTAAATTACAGAATGGGAGTAAACATATAAGGAGATGTGGAAGAAGAAAAGAGAGGGGAATATGTCATATACTCTAATCAAGTCAAGGCTAACAATGAAGTGAAAATAACTCCTGCAGTGTCTCAGGAAGAAGAGAGACTACTAAATAAAGAATTAAGAAGCAAAGGGAGGGATTGAAACAGGGTAAAAAGGGGGAAATGAATGGTAGGAAGGAGTGCCATGAATAAATGCTCCCATGGAAGAAGAGAGTCACTCTACAAATCGAGATGGGGTCTATACAATGGGTATAATTGGCAAGGATTTGCTGCTTAGAGAGACCATTCATCCAGCCTCAGAAAAAGAAGAATCAGAGGTCTTAGGAGCAACTGACACCTAGAAGAGTGGAGGGAACATGGACATGAGGAAGATATTTCAGGACAAATGGGGAAGAAATCACCATTAGAATAGCAAAGATTAAAAACGAATTAAAATGAATTAAATGAATGAATAAAATTTAAAAAATGAATTAAACATAGGGGAATTCCTATCACAAGGCAGTATATACTCTCTATCAACTTCAGGAATTATTGTTCTTTCTAAGAATGAGGCACTATAGAAACAACAGGACAGGGAGCAAGGCACAAGACTTACAAAGCAATAACAGAAACTATTTAGAAATACCTAAAATAGATACTTTGGAATCTTATTTCCATAAGGAATATAGAGACTAAGAAAAGGACTAAATAAGTATAAGGACCATGTATCAAACAATAAAAATCTAGAATAAACACAAAGACAAGATAAATATTGATGAGATTAAGAAAGATCAACTATTAATGATAAGAAATTGATTTTGGAAAAAAAAGATACAAAAATAAAATTAAAAAAAAAAAAACCTAACAAACAACAAATTGAAGGAAATTATAGGAAGGAGTAATTTACCAAACTAAATGGGGGGAAAGGGAAGGATTAAATGGCTTGGGAGAACCAAGAAGTAAAAAAGGAACAAATAAAGTTTTAAAACAAGAATAAGGAGTAACAAACAGGAAAAGTTTGGTTAATATGAGGGGAATAAAGATGGTGGAAACAGGGTTGTATTAAAGAAGATGGAGCCAAAATAACTCAAGAGACATTCTATTATGTTTACAGAGTAACAGAAGGAAAAAATTCTAATTTGGAGATAGAATGCATAGTGCTTTGCAAACATTAAAGTATTATATAAATGGTAACTGTTATGGCTTCATGGGAGCCCTCAAAATGATTTTAACAAAAGCTTTTGAATAAATAATTTATTGGAGCCTTAATGTTTCTCCTCCTCCCTCTTCCCCTAACACCCATAGTAAGATCTGGTTTCTCTTAGTTTAGTGATATGGGAAGTAGAATAAAGTATTAAAAGGAAAAAAAAATGTTGGCATGAATAAATATAAAGGCATGTTCAATGAAAACTGAGGTAGCTCAAAGTAATTTTTTTAAGTGTAATGATTTGTGGAAACTATCCACAGATTTGATATAAATGTTTTCCCAATTTTAAGAAGACACTTTCAGCTTAAAATGAACTTTGCATATTTCCCATAAGTTCTCACTTTTCCTTCGTCAATAGTCTTTTAGCTACTGATAAAGACATATAAGATACATGGTATCAGGGACTGAGACAAAGAGAGAAAGACCTAGAGATAGAAAGGGACAGATAGTCAGAGAGACTAAAAGAAAATCCTTAGCAATTCCTCTTTTGTCACCTCTCTCTGTTAATTCCCTTTCAATTTAGGTTTCATTTCCACAAAACTACCGAAACCATAAACTTGGAGGTCACACACACACATACACAAACACACCCACAACCTCTTCTAGCACTTACACATTTTATAAAATTTTTATTATTTCATATTACAGTTTATATATGACACATCTTCCTACTAGATTGTAAGCTCCCCCTTTTTTGCCACAGTCAAGAAGGTATTTTGAGTCACAGGAATTAGAAATCAGTTAAGTGTTGCAGATCCATACTAGGATAATCAGCTTCCCTCCTACTCAGTCAGCTGCAGGCAGAAGATAAAAGCAGGGCAGTGACTTCTATAGAGTACAGAATTTTGACCAGAAAAAGAGGAAGAGTGTCAGGTGAGAGCTTTTTGTAGCAAAGCAGTGTAACTCCAGGGGTTTGGTGTTCCTGGAAGGCATTCCTTATGCATCTGTATTTGTGTTCCCTCTTACTGTGTCTATCCCAAGGGAATTCTTGTGTGGCAGGCCATTCTGAAAACTACCTGAAGTCTGGGACACAGAAAACTTCCAAGGGCTGGGCAATTATAAATCTGAAAAGTGATAATGGCATTCTGGAAGAGATATTCTAAGGGCTTTCCTGTCATCCTGAGTCATTCCTAATTCAGGGGTTGGGAACCTTAACCTTCACATGGGTCCTAATTTAAATTTGTATCTTCCTAGAATTTGGAGAGTAGCTTATTCACAAAAGAAATTTAGCAAATGTTTGTTGAACTGAACTATTGAATATGTCAGTGGTAGATTGCGAGATCCCTTCCTTGGTACCAGTACTATAGTTTACCTACCCTTGTTTTAAATTTTTTTTGTCCATAATTCTTTTTATGTTGTCTCCTCCATTAAATTTCAAGCTCCTGGAGGTCAGGAACTTTTTTTTCCAAATGCTTTATTAACTTCTGGTTTTTATCATTCATTTCTGCCAGATTTTGGGTTACTATTTTTCCCCGTTTTTCCCCTACCCACCACCCCAGAATAGCAGTCCCACAGGATATCCCCTCATCTAATCTGCTCTCTCCCATATCTTCTCCCATACCTCCTTTGACTTTTCCATTAGGGCAAGGTGAATCTCTGTGCCCCAATGCCTGCACATCTTATCTCCCAGTTACATGCAAAATAGTTTTAATAATAGTATTTATATATACTTGAAACATTTAATTTTAAAACTTCAAATCCAAGATCCACCTTGTTTTAAACTTTTATCTGTTGAGTGAATAAAAGAGAAAAAAATGTAAGCATAGAAAGAATTACTTGGCTAGCCTGCTGTCATTCTGGTATTATGCCTGCACTGAAATGTTCAATTAGCCCAAGGAGAGGAACTAAATATTCACACTGCAAGCAATATATTCAGATATTTCCAAGAAGGCCCTATCCTTCAGTTAATTTATGAAAAAAAAAAAACAGTGATTACTGTTGTTTTCCTGTAGTTGATATGTCTCTTTGGACACCAATCATGGACTCATGATTCCTTTAGATGATCAAAAATGTCAGAGGGAAGAGGAAAGAAAGATTATTTCAGTATTTTTCTTTGGTGCCCCAAGGGCAATATCAAACTCTGATACCATAATCAGTAAAGAAGGGAACAACAATACACACAATGTACATTTTCTATGTCATATTCAATCCAAGAGCAACATCTGCAGATCATCAAAAAAACAAACAAAGCATCTCTAGAGAAGATTATGGTGATACTTATTCTTAATTGGAAGCTGATTTTTATTACTTTTGAGATCATTTTACATAAAATATCTCCTTACATTTATTTTATACATGTTATTTATGAAGCAGTTTGAATTAGAATGCATAAGCACATTTTAAACAGTGCAAGTCTTTTTTGTTTTGTTTTTTTTCTTTTAACGTGAGGTTAGTCAGGTAAAATAGTTGACATGGTTTCTAATCATCCATTTTCTTATAGCATTCTATTAGCTATATGCACATGGTTGTCCCCTCATTCTGCTACAGTTATTCCTAACTTTCAGGGGATCATGATGCCCAGTTGTTGTTACCTTGACTCGTCATTCCCTATCAACTGCACAAAATGGCTATTATTCTGCCAATTTGAATTGTTTTGAAAATATTTCTAGCACTTTAAGACAGCCCTTGAGAATACTGCAGATTCTGTGGAGTACCACAGGTCCATGCAATTCTGTGAATCATCATTCTACTGAGACAGCAGCATTGACTTTGCATGTAACTTGGAACCACAGTAGCATTTTCTAAACTGTTGGGGAAAAAAACATTTACTTGAAAAACTTCTCATTAGATAGACCTAAGCCCAGTTTTGAAAACAGACATTACAGCAAAGTTGGCTATAAAATAAATGTCTGTGAAGATGACACAAGTTTTATTGTAGAACTAGATTTCCATCATGGCATCAGAAATAAATTCCTATAGGGAAAAAAATTCTAAAAATATAGTTAGCCAAGCAATCTTCCATCATTTTTCTTTTTTTTTCCTTTTTGGAGGGGGGAGGGCAGGGCAACTGGGATTAAGTTACTTGCCCAAGGTCACATGGCTAGTTTTGTGTTAAATGTCTGAAGCCAGTTTTGAAATCAGGTCCTCCTGACTTCAGGGCCGGTGCTCTATTCACTGCACCACCTAGCCACCTCAGCAATCACTTTTGTTAAGTACCTACTATGTATCCAGTACTGAAGAAGTAAAGATGATGATGAAATTATTAGCATTGAGTGTGTATGGTATTATTCATATGTAGAAAATATATGTTAATCTATATCTTTGAATTGAAAATAATTCTAAAATTCATAAATATATGTATATATATATATTATTTATTTGAAGATAGTTTCTTATATCACAATCTTTGTAAGTCAAATGACCAATAATAAAGTAGTTTTGTTGTTGTTTTAATTATGAAGAAAATATAGATGGTGTCACAAGGAAAATTAGGCAAAGCTAGATATTAAAGTCTAATTTCTACACAATTGTATGGGAATAGAAATTTAAAATTTTAAATGTTAGCTATTTCCCTGAGAATGATCATCTCAAGTTTCTTGTCCTTTTGACATCTGTCCTGTCTTGGAGCCTCACAGCATTTCTTTGTCCTCACTTAAAAACCACCTGGGAAATAGCAGTCTTTTCTCCATTTATATCTTTTGTATGCACTTTCAGTTCCAGTCTTGCAGCCAATTAAAAGGTTTTCCATCACAGTAAGCACAGTTGAAGGACACTTGCAAATGCTTTGAATTGGAGACAGGACTCTTCCATTATGTACCATCACACCTTTCCAAAAGCAGGTTCAAGAGTCTTAACTTACATTGCATTCAGGAAGTGCATACTGTAAATGCTCCAATGACTAGGCCTCATTGATCAGTCACCCATTACACTAGAAAAAAATCTAATTTGCCATCATCCTTCAGTTAATAAATATTCATTAAGCCCCTATTATGTGCCAGGAATTGTGCTGAGCACTAGGGATATAAAGAAAAGCAAAAGGTATTCTCTGCCCTCTAGTTGCTCACTATCTAAAGGAAAGAAGAAAATAGCGTATTCATGATGAAAACTATTCTGTTATCATTGACTCGGAATGTAGGATTTAGAACTCAAAGGAGTTTTGAGATTATCTCCAAACAGAATTACATAATCATAGATTTAGATCTAGAAGAAAAGTCAGAGGCCACACAGGGTGACATCTTGACTTGTGTGTGAATTGGATTTAAATAGAGTTGCATAAAGTTGTCAGCTTCACTCTCCTTGAGAAATCCATGTCCAGTGTCAGGACAAGGGTTAAAACAACTGACCTTGGCCTGGGATACAGTGAATGACCTCGGTGTCTTTGATATCTGAGCAAGCTCTGAGCACTCCACAGCACATGTCCAAGGTCTCATCAGCCCATTCCACCAGGGGAAGTCTTCTCATACTTGGGGTAGACACCCCCCTAACTCTTCAGGTCTGAGGCCTGTTGGTTACCTTCAGCTTTGTTTAGCTAGTCTGTCAAAACAACATCACCAGGGTGTGGCCATTGCACATGCTACAACTTCCTGGATGAGCAATGCTGTAAAGAGATCAACAAGCCCTCACATGCTCGGCACTGGTTCTCAATTTACAGATGAGGGTACGAGGCCCAGGGAGATGACTTGTTTGTGACCACACACATAAAAAGAGGCAGAGCTAAGATTTCGACCTAGAACCTTGACTCCAAATCCAGCTCTCTGACACCATACAATGCTTCCTCTGTGGTCTGTTACCTCATTTTACATATTAGAAACTCAAGTATAGAAAGATTAAGCAGTGAGAAAACATGGTGGGGGGAGTCAAGTTGGCAAACTAGTAACAACATTTCCACACATCTCTGGCTACCACCACCTCCAATCCATGTAAAATGGAACTCTGAACAAACTTTGGAGCTATAGAACCCACAAAATGACACAGAGAAGCTAACCGCCCTCTGAGGACAGCCTAGCAGCCCGTCAGGGAGTGGTCATCTCACCCCTCTGGGAGGCTAGCCCAGGCCTGCAACCCCAGCCTCGAATGAGCTAGAGGGTTTAGCCCCAGGGCAGGCCTGACCCGCAGCCAGCTGGAGAGACTTGAGAACACCAGCAGCTGTGGCCGTTTCCAGAATTATCAACATATAGATGCCAAGGACAAAGTGAGAGGTCAGTACAGTATGTAGTTTGGGACCAGTAGTTGGGAGTGTGTGGCTTTTTTCCCCAGTGTAAGAAGCCACTGAGAAGCTTTGGCACAGCCAGCACCACGATGTAGCTTCAGCTTCTGACCTGTTTTAAAATCAAATGTTTAATATATATATATATATATATATATATATATATATATATATATATATATATATATATGTGTGTGTGTGTGTGTGTGTGTGTGTATAGGTATATTTATATATATGTATTTATATATAATATATATATTCTTAAAATATATTATAAAATATATAAATATATTTAAATAGTACATATACATATATATATATATATATACTATTATTAATACTATATTATATATAATTGGGAAATAAGATATACAGGCATTAGGGCATAGAGATTCACTATACCCTGCTGGAAAAGTTGAAGGGGCTAAAGGAGAATATATGGGAGAGAGAAGATCGGAGGAGGGGATATCCTGTGGGACTGCTATTCTGGGGTGGTGGGTAGGGGAAAAACAGGGAAAAATTGTAACTCAAAATCTGCCAGAAATGAATGATATAAACCAAAAGTTAATAATGCATTTGGAAAAAAAATAAAACAAGTTTAAGCAGAGCTGAGATTTGAAACCAGGATTAAAAAAAAAAAAACATGATTTATTGGTACATTTCTATGTCCCATATCTGCATACCTTACCTCTGCAATGATCACTAGCTTGTAACAAAGAACAGCAGTTAGGCAAAACCAAAGCACACAATGATTTGGTCTGCTAACATATGCCACATTCTTTTATCTTGCTCCCCGTCCTGTTTACAGTTATCTCTTCCATATAATGACCTTCCCCATCACAGTTTCAATATATTGTGGGTCAGTAAAGAAATTAAATGGAAATTTTGGAGTTTTGCAGTAGGTGCAAAAGACATGTGAAGGTCAGTAGAAGATACAGAAAAAGTTCAGAAGGTGAGAAAAGCATGAAATATATGTATAGTACTGTATAATATTAACCCATATTTTACAGTAAACACCCTATAAAAGAAAAAGGGAAAAATCAGACTTCTCTGGTATGAAGGAAGGGCCAAAAAAATTTACATGAATTTTTCAGATTGTCGGGGTACTACATAGAGATAAATATACTCAACAAGAAAGAGAAAAATTTTAGGAATACTTTGCTATTTCACAGCCCAAACTCCACCCTTAGCACCTTCTCTCCCACAAAAGCTTCAGTTGTTGTTGTCAAGTTATGTTTAATTCTGCATGATCCCATGGATTGTACTATCTATGAGGATTTTTCGGCAAAAAATATTGGGGTGGTTTTCCATTTCCTTTACCAATGGATTAAAGCAAAGAGATATTAAGTTGCTTGTCCAGGGTCAGATGGCAAGTATCTAGGGTCATATTTGAACCATCTATCTATTGGGTCATCTAATTGCCTTTTAGCTTCAGGCTTGGGACAATGATCTCAAAAGTGACAAAGAAAAAAATATTCCTTATACAAATTAATCACACCAAAGCATCGATTCCTGTGTTGTATTCTATTGAGCACATATTGTGCAATTCACATAGGATATGACATTTCCTATTCATTTTGAAACCATAATATAAAAGCTTTCTGAAACAAAGAACATCTATTTTGTTTAATCTGAGTTCATCTGAGTTTGTTTTATTTTACATTATCACAGTCAATTTGTATACTGTTCTCCACTGTCCACCTTCTTTGCTTTGTATCACTTCTGAAAAGACTTTCTATATTTTTTCTGAATTGCTTATTTTCCATGTGATTCATGATAAAATATTCCATTATATTCACATACCACGACTGTTGATTTGTTCAGCTAATTACAAAATAATGGGAGTCTATTTTGTTTACAGTTTTTGCTACCATGAAAAGTGTTGTGATTTGGGAATCAAGGGACTTTTCTTTTTTTTCTTTTGCCTTCTTGCAGAGATGCTCTGGTAAATGTTAAAAAAAGTGGCTTACCAAGAAAAAAGTACCCACCATACTTTTAAGTTTAATTTATATTAACATTTTCTCCATTACTTTCTTAAATCTAGACAGTATCTTTCATCCTCTCAGTTCAACTCAATTTTATACAATTTGACATTTTCTTTTAATCTCTACTATTCATGAGACTCTGTGCTAGGCATTAGGGATATGCAGACCAAATTTTTTTTATTTCCCCTTAAAGATTATATTCTGCTCAGAGGTACAATATGTGCAGAGATAAGTAATTACAAAGCAACTTCAGGAGAAATTCAGTCAAACTAAAGACTCCAAAGAGGAGGATACACCAGCACTAAGTCAAGGAGAAAGAGAGGGTTCTGAAACTTAGAGGTGAGATACCTTCTGTGTATTTGGTTTGGTTTTTGCAAATGAAATCAAGTACCAGGGAGAGGTAGTAGTTCAGTTTGGACAGAGCAAAGAAGGGACAAAATAAAATAAATTTACAGGTGGAATGTTTTCAGATTATGGTGATACTAAAAGCTGCATTTGGATATTCTCCTAGAGCAGGGTTTCCTAACCTTTTCTGTGTCATGTCATGGGATTTCATACCCTCTTGGCAATCTGGTAAATATTTTGGACTCTTTTTTACAATATTTTAAAAGTATAAAATGAAATACATAGTATTAAAAGGAAACCAGTCATACTAGAATAATTATAACAATACAAAGAAAAAGAAAAAGAAAACAAGTTTATCATCCCAGGAGGGAAAGGTAAAGAGGTAGGATATTGTTTGGTGCATATGTGTACCACAGGTTGTTAGTGTCAAATGAGATCATAGCTTCAAAAGCATAAAGAACTAATATTTATCATTGAGATTCTGCTGCATTTTGGTCTAACAGGAGATCTGTCAAGAGGGGAAAGTAACACATTAACATTTCCTTTTATTCTTTTTTTCCTCTTTTTTTTAACTCAGTTTTTCCGTGATATTGATTATTCCTCTGGACACACAGAGTACATACAAAATGTTAAAATCCTATTCACTCTTTTTTTTCTGGATAATTCTTATATATATAGATCTTGGGGGATTTAAGCAAATTATTTTTTTTCAAATAATATGATTTTGATAGTTATTATCTTCATCACTTCATTTTTTTAAAATTTTAGTTAAAGGATACTATAGGGGCGGCTAGGTGGCACAGTGAATAGAGCACCGGCCCTGGAGTCAGGAGGACCTGAGTTCAAATCCGGCCTCAGACACTTAACACTTACTAGCCATGTGACCTTGGGCAAGTCACTGAACCCCAATTGCCCTGCCCTCTCCCCTCAAAAAAAAAAGCAAAAAAAAATAAATAAAGAATACTATAGACAGTTCCACAAAATGCAGTTTAAGGTGATGACTAGACAAATAACTGAAGTGCAATGATTAATTTGAAGAAGATAAAGGCAATGTGAAGCAGATCTTAAAACACATACTCACATATGTATATATATATATATATATATATATATATATATATATATATATATATATATATATATATACATTCTTTCAACCTTACTCTTTTCTCTACAAGGCAAAGATTTAAAGTCTGAGGCAGCATTTATTAGGGGGCTTTCCTACCTTTGGGCTACCTGCCTTTTATTAGTGTTTGCAGGAATTTACATATACTGTTTGCCAATTTTTTTTACACACATACACACACACACACATTCTGCCAATAATTTCCATTGTAGCAGTCAAAAGTCCATTTAAGTGAAAATAAAATTTTTGTTGGTTTAAATTCCTAAGCAAATAATAAAAATTGTACTGTGGGCAGATTAAGCAATGTGTGCTTTAACAAAAGGGGAAATGCTTTGATGTGATTCATTGGCAAAAGAAATAATTCTGTTTTATGATTTTGGGGACCATCACTTCAAGCCTAATCCTTTGGGAAACCTGACTTGCTACAGTGATTGGCTAAGACAATGACTTAGCAAGACATTCCTGGAGAAGAATGGGGGGAAAAGGAGTGTTTCCTAGCTGAGTTTTATGTTTTCATTTCCAAATGACCATTTCGATGATCTATATGTCAGAAAAGGCTGAGTCCAAATTCAAGTACTTAAACAAACACAACATTCTTAAAATCATAAAGTTGGAAGAGACTTATGAAATCATCTACATTAATTCCTTAATTTTATAGATGAGGAAACTGAAGTCCAGACAAATTAAATGATTTATCCAATGTAACATAGCTTGAGTTAGGATTCTCTAACTCCAAATTCAATGTTCTTTTCTTATGCACTGTGAAGTTTACCTGCAGGTTCTCAGTGACCCTCCTCCAAGAGAAAGGATGATTAATCTCTGTCTGAAGAAGAAAATACCCGAGTCTCCTAAATTTGTACACAAAAGTATCACTTTTTTTCCTATAACTCTGGTAGGTCAAAAATATGAACTATAAGCACATCAGCTATTCTTCAGAAATTTTAGCCAAAAATTGTCATTCAATAAAACTTACTTGAAGCTTTTAACATTTTAGATTTTAATATTTATTATTTTAATATTTTAGAAAAAATAAAGCAGTTGGCATGTTAACTATTCCATGCCCAAGGTTCTTTAACCCAATATTAAATTCATTCCTGAATTAAAATATGACATCATTCACTCAGCTTCTACAGAATATGTGTGTACAAGAATATAGATATGGATTTTTAAAAATCTAATGGAAGAATTTTCTGTCTAAGGGAAAATAACAAGAGAAGAAATTGTCCAGAAGGAAAAAAAAAACAATTAGAAGGGCAATGGACAAATAAATGCGTGTTGAATTTACTTGGGAATGGCCTTTTGAAGAAGGTAATATTTGAACTGAGATGTGAAGGAAAACATAGGAGCTAAGATGAAGAGGTCAGGAGACAGGGAAGTTCATAAAGAGGAGAGACAATGCAGTTCTAGAGTAATGGGAGCATGGTATGAATTGCAAGTAGACCAGTATAGCTGAGTCACAAAAAATGTGTGGAAGAGTCAAGAAGAAAAGAACACTAGGAATGAAGGAAGAGCTTTGATTCACTGATTATAAGGACTTTTAAAGGTCATACCCCAGTGCCATCCTATTTCTACTGTTACTGCTGAATTCCAGACTGATTATAGCTCTCATCTGTACTTTAGATTTATATGTGATACTGGAGATCCCTAAACTTTAAGAAGATCATATTGTGTGAAGGAAGAGTTGGAGCAAAAGATTTAAGGTCAGTAGACCTAATAGACAGTTTATGCAAAGGTTTAAGAGAGAGATAATGAGAATTTGAGCTGTAGTGGTAGTTGTATGATTGGAAAGACAAGGATATAGTCAACCAAATGTTTGAAGATAGAAGTGATAAGATTTTGAAAAGCATTGAAAAGGATTGAGAGTCAAAGATGACACCAAGCTTGGGGCTTAATGAGTGGGAAGCTGGTGATGCTTGATAGCAATGAGGAAGTTCAGAAGATTGGGTTAGTAGGAACAAGAAAAGATAATTAATTCTGTTTGGGATTTGTTGAATTTGAGATGCCTATGAGATATACAATTTGAAATTGACAAAAATTTAGAAATGGATTTGAACCCCTGAGAACTGATGGATCACCAAGGCAGATACCATGAAGAAAAAGGAGTTTTCAGAGCTTTAGGACATATTCATAATTCATGGATAATGATCTAGCAAAGAATACTGAGGAGTCATCAGACAGGTAGGGAAAGAGGGGAAATGTCATGAAAATCTAAAGAGAATATCCAGAAAGAAATAGTGATGAACAGTGTCAAAGGATACAGGTAGGTCAAACACCCATATCTTCCTAGGTTTTAAAAAATGCTGATTTAATCTGAGCTTTTCCATTAAGTACCATTCTATATCTTTCCTCTATTTCTTGGATAAACTTAACAAAGTCATCTATAATAGTTGCCTCCACTTTGTCTCCTCTCAATCAATACTAAACCCTCTGAAATCTAGCTTCCCACCTCATCATCCAATGGAAATTGTCTGCTCCAAAGTTATCAACAATCTCTTACCTGACAAATGGCCTTTTCTCAATTCTCATCTTCTTGACCTACCTGTAAATAAGTGCCTCTGAGTTAAAGGAATTTGTCTGCTAATAGGTGGCTATTTTCAGATCCTCAACCTGACTGCTGGACTATCTGACTCCAAATCCAGTGCTTTTGCCCCTGTGCCATGCTAATTCTAGTTTTACTGCTGCCTTCCAGACTGATTATAGCTCTCACCTGTACATTAGTTGATCCACTGTACTTCTTCCTACAGGCTTTTTTGTGTTTGTAACTAAGGATGGTGAATTAGGGTAAGAAGCAAGGTAAGCCTGCTAGCAAGGAATCTGCTACATTATTGTCTTCCTTGGCTAATGATAACAGATTATAATCATCTGTGGTCATGCTGCTGCTGCTTGGCAAACTAGGAATATATTCTCACTTATTTTATTCCAGTCAACCCAATTCTCCAAGCCCTGTAGGAACTATACTGCTGTATTCAAGTCTTTACTACTAAGCTTTTTTCCCCCCAGAGCTTTCTAATCCTGTGGTTCGCTTGTGCTAAGCAATTTTGCCTGCTCCTTTATTGTTGTTGAATCTGGTCGGTTTGCTCAGTTATTTGGCAGCATCCCTGCTGAGGCCACAGAAGGATACACCACTGCTGAGGTAGACAGTGACACTGCATAGGATCTATAGGATTTCAAGCTCAAACTGTGCCACTCCATCAATCTATTACTGTCCTTTGCAGCAGTTGGCATCAATCGAAAACAGCTGCAGATGATTCCTTACTGAGCAGACTTCTTTCTCCTACATTGGTAATGTCAAGGTAACACCAGGATGTTACTTTCAAGTTTTATTTTAGAGAACTGGTTTTGAAAGTCCCTGTTTTAACTTGTTTGGGACACAATTGAACATGAAGATTTTTGTTAAATTCTGTACATTTAAATGAATCAAGATAACACCATTTAAAATGTGTTCTATTCAAAATATCTGGCATCTCTTTTTTTGGTCATTCCTTAGTAAATTGGTGCCCAGTCACTATTGACATAGCTAAGATTTGTCCATGAGTACAAAGAATCTTTGCTAATTAATGGCAGGGCCTCACTATTAAATTTTAAATTAACAGAGCTACAAAATAAATGAAAGGTCACTTTTAACATCAAGGGCATTGTAATTTTTATCTTCTGTATTCATGTTCAAAAATATAATAAAATACACTAATATTTCCTCTCATCTCTATAGCCAGTGTTGTATTTTCATTCTATGTTTCACTGAAATCATTATCTTTTTAACCTTTCAGGTATTCCCAGTAGCATGTTTATACCTGTTCTGAAATCAAAATATTTTTTGAGTTACCAACCAATATTAAGTAACTATTTAACATTAAACTGAAGACATTCACTATAAAAAGCTTACATGCACATGTCTTAAGTGAAAAGCAAAAAACTGCTATTTTAATGAACCAATGATATGTGATCAACAATTCCTTAGTTATCCAATTACAAACAATTTATTGAGAATTGAAGCAGGAAAATCAGAATTTATATTTTAATATACAAACTAATTCCTGGACTAATAACTAAAATAATTTTTAGACACTTAAGCAGCCTCATTTTTTTGTTGGCAAAATGACCTAAGAATTATATGACCATTTAGGAATTCTAACAGGGAAAGTTAGTTTCAACTGAAGGTACTAGAGACTCTTAATCTTAATTAGAAAAGAGAATGTTAAAGAATTTTACACAAGCAGAAACTGATTTATTTCAGGCATCAGTGGGTAAGTAAGATTAGGTCAAGGGTGGGGAACCTGCAGCCTCAAGATCACATAAGGCCTTTTAGGTCCTTGGGTGCAGCTCTCTGACTGAGTCCAAGTTTTACAGAAAAAATCTTCGCATTAAGGGGATTTGTTCTGTGAAGTTTGGATCCAGTCATAGGTCAGTGAAGTGAATTTCCTTATTAGGAGTTCCTTATACAAGAGTGAATTAAAAACTTTTTCAGGCCTTCTTAGCTAAATAAAAAGGATGGAAAAGTGGCTAGATGGGAAAAATGGAGCTTTGCTCTCCTGAGCTTTCCTTTATCCCTGTACCTTTTCCTTTCTTAGTCATTCATATGGAACAATGGAAGTTTGGAGTTACAACCTCAAACCCCACAACTCTTAGGCAGTTAATGGTGATAGACCTTATATGTATAAGAAATTGAGACTGTATCTTTTTCAGAGATTAAAATTAGGCAACACAAGAAATGTTCATCATAAAAGAGGCTCAGGTATCCTATAGAGAGAGCCAAGTACAGACATCAGGAAGTTTAATACAAAGAATCAAAAGACTTAAGTCTAACTATAGCTAGGTAGTGAGGAGCGTTTCTGCTTATTTTTCCTGGCAATTGAACCTGAGAATATCCTGTTGGGATCCATAGACCTTGGAAATAATACATTGAGGGTCCAGCCATTATGGAAAACAACTGGAAACTATGTTTAAAAACATGCTTGTTGAAATCACAGGTAAAAATCATATCATATACGTGTAATTTCATATGGCAACTTGTTATACACTAGAGCTACAAAACCAAAAACGAAATAGTCCCTGCCCTCAAAGAACTTCGTTTCTAGTCCTGGTATACAACATTTCCACATATAAAAATGACAATGTAAATAAGAGATATAGTCCAAGGGGAAATCAGACAAAAGCTACTGGGAATTTTTTGGGAAGCAATAGAAAATTAATAATTGAAGGGATCAGAGAAGGTTATGGCACCCGAGCTGTAACACGAAAAGAAGAGAAGTTTTCTGAAAGGTGAAATGAAAAGAGATGATATCCATAATGGTCAAAACAACATGATATGCAAAGATAAGTTAAAGGAACTGTAATAGCCAGCACCCTGGCATACCCAGGATGGCTGCTAGCACACGTTCTTTGATCTGTTTTTCTAAAGGAAAGCAACTCATAAAGAGTTAACAATCTTACTTTAATCAAACATATGTATCATTTACCTAGTTCAAGGGAAAAAGTCAACACTCTGAACTTCACAAAATACAAACAGAAATTATAAGCAGATAAAAATACAGAGAAAATAACACAATTCAACAGACCAACGCAGGGCTTCTAAGTGTCTGACCATTACGTACATACATAGTTAATTACCGGAGAAAGAAATACCAACATTGGGTTTTCAAAGCCAGGGGACTCAACAGCTTCCTAGAGTCTCATCTGGTCAAATCACACAACTCTTCACATAAGTGAACCCCAAAGCAAAACCTCACCTCAAGAGCATATATACATATTGTATAGATATAGATACATATGTATATAGCTATAGCTATAGATATAGATAAATGTAGATATAAAATGTACGAACCTTCCTGAAAAACAATCTTCCCCTAATTAAGCTTCTCTTGGGCTCTTAAGTGGCAGGGAAGATCTTCAAATTCCCTTACCATTACAGGAACCAACTATGTTCAACCCAGAGAAGAAAAGAGCTCAGGGAAATATAATAGGTGTCCTTGAGTTTTGAATCTTAACCATAAACTATCAAACTTGCTCTGTTAGGTTCAAAACAAGCAAACACTTTTTGATTATTAGTGCAGTTGAGCTGTGGTTTGGTCTGTCTTGAAATTGAGTGAGCTTCTTCCTAGGTGATGCAATCAGAGCCTTAGGGCTGACTCTCCCTATGTTTGGAAGACTGATAGCAAATCAGGCAAGGAAGATTCTCTGAGCTGAAACAACTTGGAGAGGTCATCAATGGATATCTTTGTTGAATCGTCTTCTACTATGGCCAGATATATCTCTTTTTCATTAACTGTTATTTTTTAAACTCCTATTTTAGTCACATAGTCGAAGATGTTTTGTCCAGTCTATACTGTTCAGAGTCTCCAAAATGTTGTTATTTAATTCTCAGTTGAGACTTCTGAGTAAAAATCCACTACGTTCACAAACAGCTATTCAACTTTTGAGCAACTCCAGCTGTTAAGAAATGTTTCCTTATTTCCAGGCTAAATCTGTCTTCAAGCAACTTCTTCCTAATGTTGCTAGTTTTGCTCCACTGGATCCAAATAAAACAAGCCTAATCCTAACAACCCCTCATATACTTGATGAAAGCTATCTGTCATATTGTTTCTATTTCCTATTTTTCCAGACTTAACAGGATGATAACTTCAGTATTTTGGAAAGGTTATTCCTTTCAGGTATGGTTTGAATTTGATAAACCTGCTTCCAAGCTCCTATTTGTCTTAACTCAAGATAATCTATAACAAAGGGAAATCTAAATACAACAATAACAACAGTTAGGTGGTGTAGTGGTTAGAGCTCTGAACCTCAAGTTAGAAATGATGGGGGAAGGGCAATAGGTTCCAGTTGGGCTCCAATCAAAATTGATGACCAGAGTCCCCGAGTCTGGAAGGAATACCATAGGCTCAAGCAAACTTGGAGTCGAGATTGTAAAAGTTTATTGTTATACTTTATAGAGGGCAGAACCTGCAAACTTAGAGAAGTCACAGGTATAGTTTTAAGGAGTCAAGACAGTAAATTAGGTGTCAATTATGCTAACTAGGTGAGTAAGGGTGGGATTAGGGAGGAGTTAAGGAGTGGTCAGTGCTTAAAGGAACATGCACTTTTATTGCCAACTGTGCAGGTGTATTGCCCATAGTTCACTGGGAAATAGCCCAAGGCAGGGCTGCCTGGAGGTGTGGTTTTAGGCCTGAAACATCACTAAGTCAGCCAGAAGTCAGGGCTGACTGAAAAGTGCCCAGTCTGTCACCCATCAGTGTCAAGTTTGACAAGATGGATGTTGGGAACCAAGGCTAAGGGAGACTCAGTATGGGTATAATTGGCTAAGGAGTTAACCTATAGATAGGCCATTGAAGGATTCATGGGCGCAGCTGGCCACTCTATGATGGGAGATAACATTTGCCTAAGCTAAAATGTTTAGAGATGACTTAGTGAAAGGTATAGATGACTTATAGTGAAATAGTCATAGGTGTAGCTTGTTATTGTTTCAAGCAGAGATAAACAGTTCATGAATTGTTGCTGGGCAGAGTTCTGGCAGGAGGAAGGGGCAGAGTTAACGTTCTGAGGCTGGGGTGGGGGGATGTGATTTTACAGACTGGTTTTACAAATTGATTTTAGAAACTGATGTTACAAACTGATATTATAGACATAGATCCCAAGCACCCCATCAGGAAGACCTGAATTCATAATCCTGCCTCAGACCTTTACAAGCTATGTGACCCTGGGTAAAGTATTTAAAACACTATATAAATATTGTTGTTGTTCAGTCAACTAGTCATGTCCTCCTTTTCATAACTTCATTTGGGTTTTTTTTGGGGGGGGGCAAAGGTACTGAGGTGATTTTCCACTTCCTCCAGCTTGTTTTACAGATGAGGAAACTGAGGCAAACAGGGTTAAGTGAGTAAGTCAGGGTTACATAGCTAGTAATTAAATGAAGTCAGATTTGAACCCAGGTCCTCCTGACTTCAGGACTGGCATTAAATCCACTATGTAAATAGCAACTATTATTATTATTATTATTATTATTATTATTATTATTATTATACTCATGATGTGTATATGTGTGGGGGGAGTATATACATGAGCCTCACTTTACTAAAAATATATCTGAGAATATCACATCCGTCCTGCTTCACCTTTGAATAGAACTTTGGTTTCTACAGAAAGGCAAAAATTGTCGAAGTATGGGATCCTGTATTCCCCCCTGAAGTGGTACTCCTAACTAACTCCTTTTACTAAGGGATGGCTGGGCTCCCAGATTAAATTTACAACTCCCTCCAAAGTCTAATTAAACCTTCCAGGCTGGTCTTCTCTCACCGGGTCCTCAGTGGTTGGAGTTGAAGTTTGCTGACTACAGCTGGGAGCTCCAAGGAATCTAGGTGTGAGATAAAGGCTTAAGCTTTACAGCCTTTAATCTCTCTGTTAATGGTACTTAAGCCACATCTATCTAATTAATGACTGTTCAGACAATTAGAGCTGAAAACTGCTCTTTAAACTCAGTTCAAGTACAACTTGAACTGGAGGGGATGGGCATGATGCCCATCTTTGACAGATACCCCAGTTTTGGAACTGGTGTTTGGCCAATCAGGAAAACAGGATGGAGGACAGAAGTATTACTTCCCTCTTTCCTCCTGTCTATCAATTCCTAGCTTCCAATGTTACTCCATGACTCCTACAAGCCTTTCTCTCCCATTCCTGCAATTTAATTGTGAGAATCATTGAACTTGGAATGCATTAGCAGTTAGTTAGTGATGGTTGAGCCTGATTCTAAATCAGTTTCTCTCATTCAAAGACATTCATAAGCAGCTAAGTGTTTATATTTTTAATCTGACAATTTAAAATAGCTCAAATATAGGAAAACTATGTTTATACACCTAACAGCAAGCTTGCACCAAAAGTTTATAGTCAACCTTGGCTATTGTGGCTTTGAATGGAGTTGGTTCTGAAAGATTGCTGGTTTAGGGGACAGCATTTTGCTTTGCCACTCTCTTACTTATCAAGTAATATTGTAAAATTGAATTACTGCTATGTATTTTGGTGCCATTCTTACCTTGAGGTAGCAAGCTATGAGAAGTCAGGGACTTTATCTTATCTAAATGTTGTATCTCCATCCTCTGACAAAGATTTCTGTACTCAGTTGGTGTTTAATAAATGTTTGTTGTAGTGGTCCTAGTTCTCCTACTTGCTAGTTGTGTGACTTTCGGCAAGTCATTCTAGGTTCTTAACTTTATGAATCTGGGAATTTCTACGCAATGTGTGTGTGTGTGTGTGTGTGTGTGTGTGTGTGTGTGTGTCTGTGTGCACATGTTGCATTTTATACTTAACACAATAGTAATAAAACAATCCTGCCAATCTTTGTCCAATCCTGAATTTTCTTTGACTCTCCTGTGTATTTTTTTTGGTGTTTTAAAAAGCTCTTTCTTTCCTTTCTTCTTTCTTTTTTTTCTTTCCTTCTCTTTCTTTTCCTCTTTCTTTTCTCTTTCTTTTCTCTTTCTTCTTCTTCTTCTTCTTCTTCTTCTTCTTCTTCTTCTTCTTCTTCTTCTTCTTCTTCTTCTTCTTCTTCTTCTTCTTCTTCTTCTTCTTCTTCTTCTTCTCCTTCTCCTCCTCCTCCTTCTGCTTCTGCTTGTGCTTCTTCTGCTTCTTCCAGTTCTGTGTCTGCCTCTAATTCATCACCTCTCTGACAATATATGGGAAGAATGCTTCATCATCAATATCAGAACTTTTCTTCACACATATTTTTTAAACATTGCATTACTGGAGTTTAGAGATGAAAAAGACCTTAGAGATAAAAACAATATTCAAAGAGAAGAAGAGAATGATAAAACTTTTAGCATTCTTTATTCATTTCAATAGTAGAATGATCATGTTCATTAATTAACATTGTTTTGGAGTGTGTCATTTGGTAGTTAGGAGAAGCAAATCCTGTTGTTAACTCCATCGTGAACACTGTATAACTTTTACAAAATCACTTCATCTCTCTGGGCCTCATTATCCTTTTCTTGAAAATTATGGAGATAGATTGAATTATCTTTAAGGTCTCTTTCAACAAATCTATGATCCTAGTAAAGTGAACAGAAAGTAATAGTATAAGTAGTAGCCTACAGTACACTTAGGGAGACTTAAAGAAAATCCTACAAAAAACCCCTGTGATTTATCAATAGTTAGCATTTCTTGAAACATCATACATATAGTCATATCTATCTATATATCTACCCTATTGGTAGAAATGTAAGGAATTCATTAAAATGATTGTTTATTGAATCTAGACCAAAGAAATATTTTGTTTTGTGTCCCATGAAGATTGACACTTATATCACTTAAATAATTAATAGAATCTTATGATTAAGTAAGAATGGCCTTTAGAGACCATAATTCTACCCCTCTCTATATGTAAGGAAACCAGAGCCCAGAAACAACTATCAAAGGTAAATAAAACTGAGGTTCAAAACAAAGTCCTCTGGGTAAAAATGTAGAGTTCTTTGTAAAATGTTCCAATTAATTTTGCAATTAGACACAAAATGTCTGTGAATATTATATATATATACATATATATATATACATATATGTAATTTTTATGTATCCATATGAGTTAAAGAAGGTTTAACCCACAAGGTTTGATAATGAATTTTGATCTCCAGAAGAAGTTCATAGTTTCTTCTATGACTTAAATTTGGAATTAAATAAAAAAAAAATTTAAAAGAGAAAAAACAGTAAACTAATCTGCTATATAACATTTGCAAAGTCACATAGTATACACTCATTTCAAAGGGAATTTCTGGAAGAAGATGGTATTTTATTACCTTAAAATGTTAAAAATTTATAGAACTTAAGGAATATGATTATGGAATGTTGCATTGTAGTAATATTAATAAAAATGGGAAATAAATAATAATGTCATCCAAAACTGTTAAAGAAGCTAAAATATAAAGTTACTGCATAAATTTTCACAGGCTAACTTGATCTCATAGATGATCAGAGACAAATGTATTGGAGAATTTGGGACCTGAGGGACTTGACTGGTTTTTGTATGTTTTTCCTCAAAGTATAACTGCCAGCAACCTGGATTCAGGCATTCATTTATCCTTCAGCTGCTCTTCATCTCTACCACCTGCCCAGCATCACCACCATAGTTTTTTATAGAAAATTGGGAGCAGAATCATAGCTGACTTTTTCTATCCCAATAGCCATACTGCCTTCCCTTTGCCTCTCTTGCTTTTATAGTTCACATGACCATCCCAGACTTCTTGGCTCTTTTTCTCTCCTCAGTTTTATGAAAGAGGTTAATCCAAAACACAGAGTCCATAGAGGGGGGGAGAAAAGTTCAATTACATGTGGGAAAAGTGAATGTTGTGAGAATGGTTTGAATTAATTTTGGGGGAGTAAGGCTACAATTATGAATCGTTTTCTTCCAGACAATAACTCCCATGAATATGAATACATTGATATGAACCAAAGATAGGGGAAGAGGGAGCCAGGTCAGCAAAAGAATGGGTATTACAGAAAAAGCTTCACATAGGAAGCATATTTATTTTGTATGTGGTGATTCTGTTTGTTATCCAGTACATTTTGGGGTTGCTTGAGAACTCTTGAAAAGAAACAGTAAATAAACAAGCTGAACACAGGAAATAAACTACTTACTTTCAAGAAGAATGTTAAAATCCAAAGGCTGAACATTTAACAGCTCTTCTATGGTTCCTCTTTGCAAAGCTTATGAAAACAAGATAAACATAAAAAGGGACCTTTTATCCTCTCTCTCCTGGGGAGACAATAATAGAGATTAATGTATGAATGAGACTCTATGTGTGTGAAGGCAAAATGCTATGCACAGTTGGACCCACAACCTGTAGAGTGTGAGCAGAGTGTTGAAAAAGAGAACTGCCTCCTTTTTGTTATTCTTCTTTTTTGCTTGTTTTTTAAGCCTGCATTATCAATGTCGACTAGCTGTCAACTGTTGGAACTGTTCAAATTTATTGGATGTTATTTCATCAGGTACCAGTAAGCAGGCAGAGGACAAGCAGGACTCCAACAGAATTTAATTTAATTGTCCTGAATATCTGCTCTGCAAATCACTGCCACACTACATATAACTAGTGAGTATAAAAAGGAATAAACACAATATGAATAAAAACTCACTTTGCCCCAAACTTTGGCACCTATCCATGTAGCCATAAATATAAATATATATATATATATATAACAATACACACACACACACACACACACACACACACACACACACACATATATATATATATATATAACAATATACACATACAGAGCACCTCTTTCCTCTCTCTCTTTAGGTAACATAATCTTATAGCCAGCAACTCTTTTACCTGTTTGCCAGGTTGTTTATGATATAAACCAAATACAGAAATCCAGGTTGATCTCCTTGACTAATGATGATAACTAAATTAAAATTATTTCTTTCTTTACCCTATGGCTATGGGCAATCAATAATAATAATAATAATAATAATAATGTACATTGTATGTTTTATAAGCATTTTCACATTTGATCCTCACTAAGCAGTAATATTATTCTCATTTTACATATGAGGAAACTGAGGTCCACAGAGATTAAGTTTCTTGCCTAAGGTCTTACAGTTAGTAATATCTATGCCTAGATTCAAAACCAGCAGTTCCTGGATTCAAATTCAGAACTCTATACATTATGCCATACCTCCTTAGGAGAGATGACTCCAGATAAAACAGTTCTGCTCTTTTCATGTAACTTTGACGAAAAACTTTCACAGTACATCTTCATTACGACATTTATACACTCTCTCATCTATGTTCTGGACCTTGAATAGTACAGGTTCTAGGACTCTAATTGTGGTGGCAGAAGACTATTTTTGATTGAATTTATAGTTTCTAGCAGAGACTTCTTATGGTTAAAGTCAGTAAAGAGTGAGTGTAGACAGAATAGCCTTCCTCTCCCGTATTTCTTATACTCAGTTAAATCCAAGTGGAGAAGGTTAAGGCATGACTTAAAACAGCTTCCTATTAATTAATCACAGAATGGATGCTGGGTGTTAAATATGCAGTGATGATGAGAAATCTGATAAGTTTACTGGTCACTACTACAATGCAATTTGGTTGTCCTAAGCAGTATGCAGCATCTTTTCAGTATGAGCACTGGCACACGATAATGTCAATTAGATTTAGATTCTGGTTCTTAAATCCATATATTCCTGCCCACTCACTTCTCAACTTCTAGCTTCCAGTCTCATCACTCAACTGAAACTGATCTCTCCAAAGTTTCCAAATGCCAGATGAAATGATCTTTAAAAAAATACATCCTTCTTGATCTCTTGAGGAATTGTCACTTGTAAACTGTGTTCCTCTGGGACACTGACAAATGCATGACTTGAGTTAAAATTTCATGTGTCAGAAGTGAACCTATAGAATTGCAATTAAGAAAATGAGCACTATGCCTTGGAGAAGGGTGGAAGAATGCCCAGACATAGTTGACATTGAAATTCGGTCTTGCAGTTCTTTAGAGAGGAGGATAATGTCAATAGAAGGAAGCTACACTGGGGAGAGGGAGAAATCCCTATAGGCATTGTACTATGACATTTAAGGAAAAATGAACAAACTAGAATTTAAGCATTTCAGATTTGTGTCCAACAGCTATGACTTCTGATTATTGAAAACAAACACACAAAAAGCTAATTCTACTTAATATGTCTGAAATGAACTGGAATTTATTAAAATGTCCAATTCTATGTAGGTTTAAATTTCCTACCTACTTCTATCCACTGACCCCACCTCACCCCAGTCAACTACAAATGGGAGACTTTCTGATTTCTCTAAATCTTTAAGCTGCTTATTATTCCTGTTTTTTTTTAAATATCAGCTATGAGCGATAATAATTTCTCAGTGATTTGCATCCTCTATTTGCCTATAGAGCAAGGGCAGCCGAGGGAGCCTACTGAATATAAAGAACTTAATAGAACAGAGGTTTGAAGCTCAGCCTAAATATCTGGTTCTTTTCATTGTACGTTGAGAGTTCAGAACTGTAATCATGAGAATCATATATTTGATGAATTATTACTGACCTTTAAAAACTTATACAAAGCAGAATTTCACTTACACCATTATTTTCTAACCCTCAGATAAAACCTATAGTAAAACAAGCATGCTAATATAATGATGGAGATAGGTATGTGTCTTCCCCCCATTGTTTTCTCTTTGAGCATACTTGGTGGTGGTGGTGGCTGCCCAGTGACAGGAAAAAGTTATGGTATGGAAAGAGTGGCCACACTCCAAAAATTTCAAAGGTAGCAGTGACACAGATATTCTTATTCCTCTCATTTTCATTTCCTGCCTATTCTGCCAACCTTACCCAAAAACATACCTAATGGTTATATATTATTAATCACTCTCTTCTCCTGGATACTCTCCTCCCTAGGTTTTCATAACACTCTTTTCTTTTGCTTTTCCTCTTCCCTGTCTGACCAGGCCCTTTCAGTCAACTTTAGTCATTCATCATTCATAACATATCCTCCATAGATGTTTACATATAAAGACCCTATCCTATTTCTTCTCTCTCTAACCCTCTCTCGATGATCTCATTGGTTCCTATGGGTGTAGTTATCATCTCTAGGCAGATAACTCTCTCTCTCTCTCTCTCTCTCTCTCTCTCTCTCTCTCTCTCTCTCTCTCTCTCTTTCTCCTTTTGAAGACACCATTTATACTTATAGTCATACAGGGTCACAACTGTGAAGTAATCTTCATCTCTTCCCTCTTCCTCCACAGTATCTCTCCGATCTGCTCTCCTTTCTCCAATTACATAACCACCCTAGCTCATGCCTTCATTATCTCTTTCCTGGAGTATTATTATAGCCTCCTATTTGGGCTTTTCTTCTCTCCTTTCTTCAATCCATATTCCATGGTACATATAATCTCCTCAAACTACATTTGCCCATTTCACTTTCCTGCTCAAGAAACTTAAATGACTCCCTACTGCCTGGAGAATAAAATATACTTTCCTAAACTTAAACTTTAAAGCCCTTATTTACTTGGATTCAGCCTAACTTTCAAATATTAATTCTTTTTTATAAATTCTACATTCCAGGCAAATTGGCTAATTATTGTTTCCCTATCTTACTATTCCATCACCTACCTTCCTATCTTTTCATAGGATATATAGACCTTCAGTTGGAATACCTTCCCTCCTTACCTGTGTCTATTAGGGTTGTGAGATTCCTTTAAAACTCACCTTGTGTTATATTTTCTTAGGAAGATTTTCCTGATCTATTTAGTTACTAGTGCTCATTTTTCAACATTCTCATTAAAGTTCCCTTCATTTATTTTCAGGGTCCATGTTTTTAATTTATATAATCATTTAATCAAGAAGTAGAAGAATATAATTTAGAAGTGAAAATAATTTGCTCTTCTCATAACCTAGTCTTAGTAACTGAAGTCAGATCCTAAACAAACTGGATTGAGTGTTTACACAGCCTCAGCCTCAGTTCATTATATCATGCCCAAGTGAGTAGTCTGGACTAAGAGTTGGGAGGCATGGAAAAAGGAAGGCCTTTCAAAATATTTAATCATTTCAATATATCTGTTTTTGCCACTCTTGGAGCTTGGAACACACTCTTTGTTAGTGAGGTTGTGAACTTGACCCAGCCATGTTGGAGAGCAATTTGGAACTATGCCCAAAGGGCTATAAAATTGTGTACACCCACAACAAAAATTGAACAACACCATTACTAAGTCTGTATCCAAAGAAATAAAAAAGGGAAAAGGCCCTATTTGCACAAAAATATTTATAGCAACACTTTTTTGTAGGGGCAACTAATTAGAAATTGAGGGGATATCTATCAATTGGGGAGTGGCTGAACAAGTTGTGGAATGTGATTGTGATGGAATACTACTGTGTTTAAGAAATGATGAACAGGATGCTTTCAGAAAAGCCTGGGAAGTGAACAGAACCAATAGAACATTGAACACATCAACAATACATAGAATGATCAACTGTGAATGACTTAGCTATTCTGAACAATACAATAATCCAAGACAGTTCCAAAGGACCCATCATGAAAAATGTCATTCATCTCCAAAGAAAGAATTGATAGAGTCTAAATGAAGATCAAAGCATTCTTTTTAACTTTATTTTTCTTGTTGTTGTTTTTTTTGTTTGTCTTTTTCAACATGGATAATATGGAAAATATGTTTTGCAGGACTTCACATGTAAAATCTATATCAAACTGTTTCCTTTCTCAAGGAAGGAAGGAGGAGGAAGAGGAAGGAATAGAATTTGAAATTAAATTTAAAAAAATGTTAAAAAGTTTTTACATGTAATTGAGAAAAAAAGAAATAAATCAAGTCACGCATGTAAAACCATAAAAAGAAGAGGGACAATTATTCTGAAAGAGAAATACAAAAGACAAAGATGAATAAAGCCAAAGAGGGTTGTGGTGGTATCCACAAAATATTAATAAATGCAAAGCATTCTCAGTATAATGGATACTCTATGGAAATACACTTTATAGGACATCAGTAAGAATCATAGAAAGTTGGGACTAGAAAATTGGAGGTTTTGTGATCCGCTTTCGTGACTAAAAAGATTACATTGATGAATTAATAGAGTTATCATAGTATGGAAGGTAAATAGCTAAAATCATGTTCTATTTATACTGTGAAGGTGACATCATTTATAATTTTGTTTGCATATGAAAATGTGCTTGGAGTTTCAAGATTTTGTGAAAATTAACTATTAAGGACAGTGGATACTAATGCATACTTTGCCTTTCTTCTGGAGTTTGTGTAGAGGTTATAATGCAAACACAAATAAGCAAACAAACAACAAAAAAACCATATCCAATGCTCAACAGAAAACTGTCCAATAAAAATAATATTGATCTAAAAAGAAAAACAAATTTATTAGGTGGTGGCTTTTCAGAAAGGTCTTGGGATTTAAAAAAAATATTTATAAGGAGACAGAGTTACTACAAAACTGTTTTAAAAGGGGGGGGGGGGAGGAGCCAAGATGGCGGAATAGAAACAGTGCATCCAAGCCACTTTGCCCCCCAGATTACCTCCAAATTATGTAAAAGGGGACTCTGAACAACTTCTGGAGCCCCAGCACCCACAGAACTACACAGAGAAGCTAACCTCCGCTGAGGACAGCCCAGCAGCCCTGCAGGAAGGACCAGCACAGCAGTCTGGGAGCTGGCAAAGCAGAGCAGAGAGTGCAGGGAGCTGAGCACATGTCTGCCTGAATCAAGCCCCAGTCTTAGCCCCAGGGTGGCAGGGCCAGCAGCCAGCAGGAGGAACCCCAGAACACCAGCAGCTGTGGAGATTCCATAATTATCAACATAGACATGCCTAGGACAAAGTGAGAAGTTAGTGCCCTATGGACTTTGGGACCAGTATTTCGGGAAGGTGTCGGCTTCTTCCCCTGGGGGTTAGAAGCCCCTGAGGAGACACGCCATTTTGTAGTTTTCAGAGGCAGCTCCAGCTCCTGGCCTGTGAACTGTAGGGAGATCCAGCAATCAGTCTTGTGGGGTAATTGCTCTTGCTTTAACCTCCCTGAATCTGGATTGTGTTCTAGGGTGGAGGTCATGGGTGGGTTTCCAGCTTACCAGAAATGGAAGTTGTCCACCACACATTCTGGACGATAATCCCCCTGTCTGGCGGCAGAGGCATAGTGTGGCAACAAGCCCAAAAGTCAAGTAATTAAGTGGCAACATGCCAAGGCAAAGGAAACAAATTAAACAGGAAAATGAAACCTTAGACTCCTACTTTGGGGGCAAAGAGGATCCAAGATTAGAGTGGGAAGGGGACTGTGAGGTCAGAAGTCCTGATTCAAAAGCCCCAGGGGAAAACATCAGCTGGCGGCAGGCCATAGAAGACCTTAACAAGGACTTTAAAAATCAAATAAGAAAAGTGGAGGAAAAATTGGGTAGAGAAATGAGAAGGATGCAGGAAAAGTATGAAAAGAGGGTCAACAGCCTGACTGAGGAAAACAACACCTTAAAAATAGACTAACTCAAATGTCAAAGGAGGCCCAAAAGGGCAATGATGAGAAGAATGCCTTAAAAAATCAAATTTGCCAGATGGAAAAAAAGAATCTCAAAAGTTCACTGAGGAGATTCATTCCTTCAGAGTTAGACTGGAGCAAATGGAAGCTAATGACTTTATGAGAAATCAAGATGCTGTTAAGCAGAACCAAACAAATGAAAGATTAGAGGGCAATGTGAAATATCTCATGGGAAAAACCACTGAGCTGGAAAATAGATCCAGGAGAGACAATTTAAAAACTATTGGACTACCTGAAAGCCATGATCAAAGAAAGAACCTAGAAATCACCCTTCAAAAAATTCTTAAGCAAAATTGCCCTGATGTTATAGATCCAGAGGGCAAAATAGAGGTTGAAAGAATCCACAGATCACCTCCTGAAAAAGATCCCAAAAAGAAAAATCCGAGGAATATTATAGCCAGGTTCCAGAATCCCCAGATAAAGGAGAAAATACTACAAGCAGCCAGGAAGAAACAATTTCAATATTGTGGAAACACAATCAGAATGGCACAGGTCCTGGCAGCTTCTACAATGAGGGATAGAAGGGCATGGAATATGATATTCCAGAGGTCAAAAGAGCTGGGACTGAACCCAAGGGTCACCTACCCAGCAAAACTGAGTATTTTGTTTCAGGGGAAAATATGGTCATTCAGTGGAGTAGAGGACTTTCAAGCTTTCTTGAGGAAAAAACCAGAATTGAATAGAAAATTTGACATCCAGACACAAGAAGCAAGAGATGCCTGAGAAGGTAACCAGGGAAAAGAAATCAAAAGGAACTTATCAAAATTGAACTATTTACATTCCTATATGGAAAAAAATAAATGTGACTGATGAAATCTTTCTCAGTATGAAAATAATGGAAGAAGGGTGTATGGTCATACGAATACATATGTGAATGTGTGTATATATGTTTACAGTTGTATATGGACAGAGGGCATAGGTTGAATTTGTTGGGAAGGGGTGAAATTATGAGGTGAGAGAGGCAAGTGGCAAGAGGAGATGGGGAGAGACAGGGTAGGGTAAACTATCTCATGAAGAAGAACCAAGGGGAAGTGGTTGCAAGGAGGGGAAGAATAGGAAGGCAAAAAGGCAAAATCATATTCTCATTGAATTTGGTTCAGGGAGAGAATGACATACATACTAAGTGGGATATCTCAACCTGACGCAGAATAGGGGGAAGGGTGATGAGAGGAGGGATGATGGATGGGAGGGCATCCTTGGGGGGAGTGGAGGTTGGAAGTACCCCTCTAGAAGAGGGATAGGATCAAGTAGGGTATGGACCAGGTGGGGGGTAGGATGACTGGGAGGGAATTATAAGCAGCCTTGTACAATTTATCTACCATGGTAATGTTTTGCATAGCTAGACATGTACAACATATACTGAATTACTTACCTTCCCAGAGGGATTGGATGACAAGGGAGGAAGGAAATGGATCTGAAATTCGAGGTCTTAAGATTAAATGTTTCAAAGATATATAAATACTATTATTAATACTCTTTGCTTGTAATTGGGAGATAAGATGTGCAGGCATTGGGACACAAAGATTCACCTTCCTCTAATGGAAAAGTCGAAGGGGTTATGAGAGAAGATAAGGGAGAGAGCAGATTGGAGGAAGCGATATCTTGTGAGAAGCTATTCTGGGAGGGTGGGCAGGGGAAAAACATGGGGGAAAAATAATTGTAACTCAAAATCAGGTGGAAATGAATGATGTAAAACAGAAGTTAATAAAGCATTTGTAACAAAAAAAAGAAGAGAAAAAATGCAACTTTGAAAGTTGTAATCAATAATCATAAATGATCAATACAATGACCATTTATGATTCCAAAAGACAGATTAAGAAATGTACTATTCACCTGATAGATAGGTGATAGATTTCAGGTGAAGAATGAGACATATTTTTGTATGCAGTCAATGAAGGAGTTTGTTTTGCTTGACTACATATGTATATTTGTTACATAGAATTTGTTTTTCTTTTCTCTTTTTTCCAGTTGGGTGAAATAGGAGAGATTTAAATAATAATAAACAAAAATCGATCTCCATTAAGTAAAAATATTAGAAATGTTAGGGTGCTACAGATGCGGAATGTTACAAGTACTTTCAGATGTGGTCAATTACATTTATTTGATTGTTTTACTTTGTTACACAAGACCTCTCACAGTATGAAGGTAAATTTGTAAATGGTTGCAATGTAAAAATAATAAATAAATTTAAAATAAAAATAGAGAGAAAAAAACTTTTAGTAAGTTAATACAATAAAATAAAATTAGAAACTCATATAATACTATATACTATTACAAAAATACGGTTACAATCAAAATGTAATATGCTGTTCTCTCATGATAATATACTTATCTATTTAAAGCTTACACTCAATAAAAATCATACACACTGAAAATGTGCTTATGAGAAAATCATTGACTACTACCTCATAAATTTCTTGATGGCAAAGATTATGATTATCATTTTATATGTTATTGTACCTCAATTTGTAGCTTGAAAATGGGCAGTTAATTAGTTTTTTTAATATTTCTAATGATCTCCAAGTTCTTATCTTAACCATTTTAAATACTGTGAGATGAGAACTGAGACAATGCATTTGCAAGAACCTTATAAAATGTAAATTCACAAATACATGAGTGTCTAAAGGCAATTCAAACTAACAGCCATAGTAGAAAAGAATTACTAGCAAATTTGTTAAACCATGTTTTGATTGTATTTCTATTGTCAACTGTAATTTTGTTTTGTGTTCAGATGGAGACTCCTTAGTGCCCTACAATATTAATGCCTGTCAGAGGTAGATAATGTTCTTGAATTTCACAGTATATATGTATGGCTTTCATGCCCCTTAGATTTCTGATCAAGCATCTAAACTCATTCAGTATTTTAATGTAATGAGCATTGTAATCAGGACATGTGGTCTGTAGCTAACAAATTATTATTCTTCAAAATGGAACTGCAAATTGGACAGTAATTGATGAATATGCTAATTATTCTTGCACATTTGTGGACATGAACCTCAATTTGGCTGTTGTTTATAGTAAATACACAAATATACACCTACGCACATAGAGCCTTCTGGTTCCTGCTGCTGTTTTGGTGTTGACCTAAGGAGAGTGACTGTTAATCCTAGATACTGGAAATTCCAATGGGATGAGATATCCTTTAAAAAAAAGAGCTGGAAGAAAAAGAGCATTAAATAGGAAAAACTGTAAAGGTAGCATTTTCTTTAGTACTTTCCCCCTCCCTCAACCAGTATCTTATTTCTCTGACATTCACACAATTGAACATTTTTTGAAAGTTGGAGGATGGTGAGGGGTACTTAATAGACTCACCAGCATACAAAAAGACCATGAAGAATCATAAAAAAGCCTAGCTCTCTCACATAAATCCCAACCCCTATCTGAAATGACCTCAGAAAAATCAAAGACAAAGGAAACTAAAAGAAAATAAATAAAAGTAAAGTACTTAATCAAGTCAAAAGCAATGCTAAAAATAGGTGAACAAGAGACAAAGACGAGCCAGAAATTGAGAAAGGGAGAGGATTACATGCATCAGTACAGTTAAAGAACACAGACTACAGGATGACATGACCAAACAATCTGTGTCCAGCTCCTCAAGGAATGCTGGAGGAAGCACAAACTTTAAAACCAAAATCAGAGGTTGGGGATACAGGTAGACAAAAAAAGCCCTACATAAAAAAAGAAATATTGTGGATTAAGAGAAGTTCAAAATATAAAGGAAGAAAAAGAGAATAAATATGCAACATTATAAACTTAGCTTTGGAGTACAAAAAAAGAAAATAGTTTGGGAACAAGTACTACAAATGTGTCTGAAAGTAATGAAGCAAGAAGTAAAAAATGAAATCATAATTCAAGAGAAATAAATGAAAGTTAATATCCTAAGACAGAAGGAAAATCTTATCTAAGTTATGGATTCTCTAAAAAAATTTTTTAAAAGAATAGAGCAAACAAAATTCCATGCCCACAAGAAATCTTTCCCAAAATAGAAGAAATCAAAAAAGTTTTTAAATAGAAAAACATTAAGAATAATAATATAAAAAGCAACTTCCAGGAATAAGTTAAAGATGTCATTTAAAAATCATAAAACTCCCTGAAGTCATGACTCAGAAAACACATTTAATTATTATTCAATCAGTAATAAAAGAAAATTACTTAGATCTATTAAAACACAAATGAATAATAAAAATATAAAAAATTGACCAAGCAAACTGAAAACCTATAGGAATATCATATTCACATAGGGATAGTAGAGAGGAGTAATAGTAATACTTTAAGATAGAAATAGAAAAATTTCAGAGAGAGAGGAAGGGCATCTCACCCAAATTGCCATGTAGGGAAAATTCCATGACAGGGTGAAGTTCTTCACAGAACAAGCACAGGTCACAGACCCCCTAGTAGGACATCCCTAAACTCATACTGGGATGCATCAACTAGGACAGGTGCTAACTGGCAATTTTGTCTCCCAATCTTGGGTCCCAGATCCTGAGAGGACTAATTAAGGGACCTATTCAGGACCTGATCATCACAACCAAAGAGATATTGGTTGTTATACCAACAAAGGAAAAAGTCCAGAAGTAAGCAGCAGGGCTGTGGCTCTGAAACTTTCAGAGGATTAAGCAGGGCAAGAATTAAAGACCAACAGTGAGCCTGCAGTTTGTTTGTTTGTTTGTTTTTTGCCTTTTGGAGGGCAATTGGGGTTAAGTAACTTGCCCAAGGTTACAAGGCTAGGTTGTGTGTGTGTGTGTGTGTGTGTGTGTGTGTGTGTGTGTGTGTGTGTTTAGTGTCTGAGGCCAGAGCCTGCAGTTCTATTACTCTGATCCAGCAGGTGCCAGGTAAATGATAGTGGCTAAACCCAGAAGTAGACAATTGTTATTCAGACCCAAACTTGCAAAGCTCAGACTAGTGAGACAGAAATCATATTTTATCTTGAATTAGGACATTTAGGACATTGGTGGAGTTCTAAAAACTTGCAAGACTCCAATCTGAGCTTGCCTTAAGGTCCTGGAAGAACATAAAACTTAATAACCCAAGAAAGCAGCAACAGAACTAGAATGGACCTTCCCTACAAAAGTTCTAAGAACTTGGCCGTAATATCAAGTCCAAAGTCAGAAAGCAGGCTGGGAGAATGAGCAAAGAGAAAAAGAATATCTCCACAAAAATTATTATAATGACAAGGAAGGTCAAGAAACAAAATCAGAAGAAGAGAATGATTCCAAAATATCTACAAGCAAAGCCTTAAAGAAAGACAGCTTGGATAGATATTCAAGTAAATTCCTAGAAAAATTTTGAAAAGTTAATAAAATGTTTTCTGTCAATAAAGTCAGAGTGTGATAGGTGAAAATTGGATAAAGAAACTATGGAAGAATTGGAAAATGAATTAACCATTTGGCACAAAAGAGACAAAGTGTTGCTGAAGCAGCAACCTCTCTGAAAATTAAAATGGATCAAATAGAAGTCAATGACTTCATTAGACTACGAGAAATATTAAAACAAAGTTTAAAGATTAAAAAAAATAAGAACACATGAGGTATCTTATAAGAAAACCAACTGACCTACACAACAGATTGGGGAAAAATATTAAGAATCATTGAACTACCTGTATATGATGACCAAAACAAGAATCTACCCATTGTAATAAAAGATATACTCAAAGAAAACTGCCCAGAACTTTTAGAATCAGAGGAAATGGAAAGAATCTACTGGTTGTCTTCTAAAGGAAAGTCCCAAATGAAAATATCTGGGAACATTATTCCTAAAATTCAGAGCTTCCAGATGAAATTAAAAAAAAAAAAAAACAATGCAAGCAACTTGGAAGCAAGAGCTCAATTACTGAGGATTTAGTCAGGATCACACTTAAAGGAGCAGAGAAGTTATAATACTATATTCCAGCAGACAAAGATATAGTCTTATAGCCATGCATAACTTACCGAGAAAAAATGAACATGGCCTAAAAGGGGAAAAATGGACTTTTAAAAAGACAGAACATATCCAAGTATTCCTATTGAAAGGCTAGAGTTCTGTAGAAACTTTGAAGTTTAAACACGGGAGTTAGGAAGTACATAAAAAGATACACATGACTAAACAACAATAAAGGGCTAATCAAGATAAACTGCTTGCATTCTAACTTGGAGAGATGATACACACATCCTCAATGAACACTCACTATCGTTGTCAAGGGTCATAGAAGGAGTCTACTTAGACAAAAGACTTGAGAGTGGTTCTATTATGTCCTGATGATGAGAAAAGGATGGAAAGATGGTGGAAAAGGAATACACTGGGGGACTGTGGTGTGTGGTGGAGGGGATGGGTAGGAAAGTAAAGTAAGCAAAAATTATCTCATGCAGTCAGGATGTGGAAGTAAACATTTTCTCCCTTCTTCCCTTCTTATCCTCCCTTCTTCCTTCCCTCCTCAAAGGTCTGGATTTTATTTAATTCCTGAGTTCCATTAGTTACTAATGGAATGTGTGACCTCTACATTATTTTTATCTCCTTTGTACCTCATTTTTTCTGTCCATTAATGCATACATACATACACATAAATATAAATGCATATTTATGCATATTTGTAATGGTAATGTAATTTGAAGACCCCTTTTTCTATTGGCAAGTAAGCAGGTACTTAGTACTTAGCAACTAATCAAACCTCTGTGAAAGAAACAGAACGTATGAACCCCTCTTCCTGAAGTGACAGGAAGGGTTTGGCTGAAACAGGAAGTAACTAATGCTGTGTGTATGTAAGGAAAAGCCCCAGAGAGGAAGGGTCAGAATTTCTTGGGACCAGAATCTGGAGGCAGAGCAGCTACAGAAGCGAAATGAGAATCAAGAACTGAGTCATAATTTCCTGAGAACTTGTGGTGGTGTTTTTCTGAAGAGGAGCCTGGGAGGGTGTGGTTAGAAGGGACTGAAGATTGAGGGAGCTGGTAGTCAAAAGCAAAACTCTTTTCAGAAGGGAAAGGAAGAAGGGAGAAATAAAAGTGTGAACAGGGGGGAAATGGCATGGACAGGAAGACACAGATAGTAATCATAACTGTGAATGTGAATGAGATGAACTGTCCCATAAAACAAAAGCAGATAGCAGAATGGAATAAAAACCATAATCCTAAAACATATTGTTTACAAGAAATACACTTGAAACAGGGGGATACACACAGGGTAAAGAAAGCTAGAACAGAATATATTATGCTGCAGCTGAAGTAAAAAAAAAAAAAGCAAGGGTAGCAATCCTAAACTCATATAAAGCAAAAGCAACATAGATCTAATCAAAAGAGATAAGGAAGGAATCTATAAATCTATAACCTGCTAAAAGGCACCACAGATAATGAAGTAATACCCTTACTATATATATATATATATGTACCAAGTAGTATAGCATCCAAATTATTAGAAAATGAGTTAAGGGAGTTACAGAAAGAAATAGACAGCAAAACTATACTAGTGGAGGACCTCAACCTCCCCCTCTCTGAACTTGATAAATCTAACCTCAAAATAAAAAAGAAAGAAGTTAAGGAGATATAACAGCAACCACATTGGCATACCCAGGATGGCTGTTAGCACAGTTTCTTAAATCAGGTTTACTAGGAAAGATAGCTGTTTAAGGAGTCAACAATCTTTTTAAATTACATTCACTAGTTTAGGGGAAAAGTCAGCACCCTGAACTTCAGAGAAAATAAAAACAGAGTATTAAAGACCAAAAGACAGGACTCTGAATGCCTGAATCAACTATAGACTTTACATATATCCCTGGATCAAATATTTAAAGAACAATTAATTCCAATACTATATAGATTATGTGGGAAAATTGGCAAAAAAGGAGTCCTACCAAATTATTTTTTATGATACAGATATGGTCCTGATACCTAAACCAGAAATCGTCAAAACATAGAACAGAAATTATAGACAAATTTCCCTAATGAATATAGATTCAAAAATTTTAAATAAAATATTAGCAAAAAGATTATAGCAACTTATCATGAAAATAATACACTTTGATCAGGTGGAATTTATTCCAGGAATCCAGGACTAGTTCAATATTAGGAAAACTATCAGCATGATTGCTCATAATAACAACAAAAGTAACAGAAACCATATGATTATCTCAATGAATGAAGTTAAAGCTTTTGACAAAATACAACACCTATATGAAAAACTTTAGAGGGCATATGAATAAATGGAACCTTCCTTAAAATGATAAGTAGCATCTACCTAAAACCATCAGTAAGCATTATATGTAATGGTGATAAGTTAAATGCATTTCCAATAAAATTGGGGATGAACCAAGGATGCCCATTATAAACACTATTATTTAATAAGGTACTAGAAATGTTAGCTTTAGCAATGAGATGAAAAATAAATTGAAGGAATTAGAATAGGCAAAAAGAAACTAAGTTATCACTCTTCTCAGATGATATGATGATATACTTAGAGAATCCTAGAGAATCAATTAAAAAACTACTTGAAAAAATAAGCAACTTTAGCAAAGTTGGAGGATGAGTCTGCATAAATCATCGGCATTTCTGTATATTACTAACATAGTGCAACAGCAACAGATAGAAAGAGAAATTCCATTTAAAGTTACTGCATACATATATATAAAATATTTGGAAGTGTACCTACCAAAACAAACTGAGGAACTATATGAACACAATTACAAAACACATTTCACACAAATAAAGTCAGGTCTAAATAATTGGAAAAATGTCAGTTGCTCATGGGTAGGCTGAGCCAATATAATGAAAATGACAATTCTACCTAAATTAATTTACTTATTCAGTGTCATACCAATCAAACTACCAAAAAGTATTTTATAGAGCTAGAAAAAATAATATTACAAGTCACTTGGAAGAATAAAAAGTTCCGAATATCAAGGGAATTGATGAAAAGAAATGCTAGACAAGGTGGCCTAGTCATGATCTTAAATTGTATTATACAGCAGCAATCATCAAACCGGCTAAGAAATAGAGGAGCAGAGCAGTGGAATAGGTGCAGTATGCAAGACAATTACTGTAGCAACCCACTGTTTGATAAACCCAAAGACCCCATGTTCTGGGATAATAATGCAATGTTTGACAAAAACTACCGGGAAAATTGGAAAATAATATTACAGAAACTGGTCCTAGACCAACATCCAACACCATTACCAAAATAAAGTCCAAATGGATAGATTATTTAGATATAAAAGCTGATACTATAAACAAATTAAGAGAGCAAGGAATAATTTATCTCTCAAATGTATGAAGAATGGAGGAAATCATGACCAAAGAAGAGATAGAGAACATTAAGAAATGCAAAATGGATAATTTTAATTACATTATATTGAAAAGTTTTTGCACAAACAAAACCAATGCAATCAAGATTAGGAGGGAGGCAGAAAACTGGGAAAGAATCTTTACAACTTGTATCTCTGATAAAGGCATCATTTCTAAGATATTTAGAGAACTGATTCAAGTTTACAAGAATACAAGTCATTCCCCAACTGAAAAATGGCCAAAGGATATGAACAGGCAATTTTCAAAGGAAGAAATTAAAATCATCTATAGTCATATGAAAAAAATGCCCTAAATAGCTATTGATTAGAGAGATGCAAATCAGAAAAACTCTGAAGTTACCACATCACACCTATCAGAATGGCTAACATGAAAAAACAGGAAAATGATAAATGTTGACAAAGATGTGGGAAAGTTGGAACAGTAATTCATTATTGGTGGAGTTGTAAACTGATACAGTCATTCTGGAGAGCAATTTGGAACTATGCCCAAAGGGCTACAAAAATGTGCATACCCTATAACAACACCACTTCTAGGGCTATATCACAAAGAGTTCATAAAAATGGGAAAAGGACCCACATGTACAAAAATATTTATAGTAGCTCTTTTTTGTAGTGGCCAAGAACTGGAAATTGAGGAGAAGCTCATTAATTGGGGAATGGCTGAACAAGTTTTAGTATATGAATGTAATGGAATACTATTTTACTATAAGAAATGATGAACAGGTTGATGAAGGGGCAAGGTAAGCTCCTCTGTGAGGAATAAGATTATACAAACCAAGGCCCCAGCTCAATATGACTTTTCTTTTACCCTGAGCTGTTTGGGAACAGAGGATCCTGAGAACTTGAGGGCTGCTCCTCTCCTGGGACCCTGGCCATGTCTTTGAGAAGAGATATGATAACTGCCCAACTCCTGGAATTAGCCATTCCAAGGAAACATAGTTCTTGGGCGGGGGAGGGCTTGGAAAGATTGGCCTCCATCCCAGGCCTCACACAAGATACAATTCTTGCTAAAACACCTGGCAGTATGCCTTCTTTGTTCTCAGCCCTACTTAAACTGTAAGATTCAGAACCCAAATTGGAATCTCACCCATGGAAGAGACTTCTTGCCTGGGACCCACCTGTGTGGGACCCTAATGACTGTACTAAGATTCCCCAGCTTGTGTGGTCAGGTGTTGGTGTTTCCCCGCAACAGTGATGCTTATATATATATATATATATATATATATATATATATATATATATATATATATATATATATATATATATATATCCACTATTAATCATAATTGCTCTTATTCTGCTATCTTTAAGCCTCTTACTCTGTTATCTGTGGTTTCTTTCTCATTTGCCTATATATACATATATTCTGAATAAATATTATAAACAAATTGCATTGGGTCTTCTTGGAGTGCTGAGTATTCTGTTCACACTAATCCTGAAACTCCTTAATCAGACAGAGGACATCAGAAAATCCTGGAAAGACTTATATGAACTGATTCTGAATGAAGTAAGCAGAACCAGGAGAACATTTTACACATTAACAGCCACAGTGTGCAATGACTGACTTGGATAGTCTTAGCCCTTCTCAGCAATGCAAAGTCCTAAAACAATTCTAAAGAACTCATGAGGGAAAATGCCATACATGCCCAGATACAGAACTATGGAGTCTGAACTCAGAATGAAGCAGACTATTTTCTGTTTTGTTTTGTTTTGTTTTCTTTCTCATGTTTCTTCCATTCATTCTAATTCTTCTATACAACATGACAATGTAAAAATATGTTTAATATGAATGCATATGTAGAGTCTATACCAGATTCAATACCATCTTAGGGAGGGGGGAGGAAGAGAGGAATAAAAATCTTAAAACTTATGGAAGTGAATGTTGAAAATTAAAAATAAATAAATAAAGTAACTTAAAAAGAATACGTAAAAAAGAGGACCTAAATGCAGTCCTCAAAAATCTAGATAAATCTAAACAAAAAGTAGACAAGAAAAAAGATAAGGACCTAAATAGAATTTCATAAAAGTTAAATGTAATGGAAACCTGGTGCTTATTTAATGGGAATTGAAAAGATTATACATATTTCTAAGTTGTAAATCACACCTTTCCCAAAATTGATCATATAATAGGGCATAAAAAAAGCTCACAAATGATCAAACAATCAAAAACACTGATTATATTTCATGGACCAAAATGTCAACAAAGGGCTGTTAAAGAAATAACTTGCCCCTAAATTATTTATTGGGCAAAGATAATATAAATTTATGATTTCATTGAAAAATCTCCAATTTGTTTTTCTTTTTATAATTTTCAATACGTTGATAATAAAAAAGGAAAAAAAAATAGTGCTTCCAGGTTATGTTGCAACCAATAAATGTGACAGTAGGAAAGTTGCTGAACTTGGAGGAAGAACCCCCTAATTTAAAACCCCCTAAAGCCACTGAAGTAGCAACCAGAGTTACCAAGAATATGTGGTACCTAAAACAAGAGGTTTTATTAGGAATGAGGGAAGAGATGTATAGATATAGTGACTGAATCACTAGCTTCTTAGAACATTATAGCTTCCTGCCTATCTGATATATCTAGAACCCAAGTAGGTCTGACCATGCAAAATGGTTTGTAGTCAGAATTTACTAAGTGCAATCTAAATCGAGATTTCTTCTTTCCTCACCCTGTCCCCCTTTTCCCCTCCATCTCTATTTTCCTTCTTTTCTTCCTTCCTTCCTTCCTCACTACCTACCTACCCCACTTCATTTTTTCTTATTCTACTACCTGGAAACAACCAAGTGTGAGGATGTAAAGCATTTTTACTCATGAACAATTTTTTATCATTACTACTGTGCATTAATATTAGTTTAACACGGGGGGTGGAGCCAAGATGGCAGAGTAGAAACAGCGCGTCCAAGGCACTCTTCCCCCAGATTACCTCAAAACTATGTAAAAGGGGACTCTGAACAACTTCAGGAGCCCCAGCACCCACAGAATGACACAGAGAAGCTTACCTCCCATTGAGGATAGCCCAGCAGCCCTGCAGGAAGGACCAGCACAGAGCTTTGGGAACTGGCAGCGCAGCTTGCAGAAAGCCGAGCCCAGGTCCACCTGAGCCGTGGTTTTAGCCCTGGAGTGGCCAGGCCAACAGCCTGCTCGAGGGACCCCAGAACACCAGCTGCTATGGTGATTCCAGAAGTATCAACCAAGACATGCCTAAGAATAAGTGAGAAGTTAGTGCCCTATGGACTTTGGGACCATTATTTGGGGAATGCGTTGGCTTCCTCCCCTGGGGGCTAGAAGCCACTGAGGAAACACACCATTTTGTAGTTTTCAGTGGCAGCTCCAGCTCCTGGCCTGCAAACTGTAGGGAGATCCAGCGATCAGTCTTGGGGGGTAATTGCCCTTGCTTTAAACTCCCTGGATCTCTATTGTGGTCTGGGGGGAGGGGAGTTTGTGGGGTGGATTTCCAGCCTGAAAGAAATGGAAGTTGTCCCCCCAAACGTTTGGGACAAAAGCTCCCCTGTCTGGTGCCAGAGTCATACTATGGCAACAAGCCCAAAAGTCAAATAATTAAGTGGCAACATGCCAAGGCAAAGGAAACAAATTAAATAGAAAAATGCAACATTAGACTCCTATTTTAGGGGCAAAGAGGATCAAAGCATAGAACGGGAGGAGGACTGTGAGTTCAGACGTCTTGCTCCAAAAGCCCCAAAGTAAAATATGAGCGGGTTGCAGGCCATAGAGGACCTTAAAAAGGACTTGAAAAATCAAATAAGAGAACTGGAGGAAGAATTGGGAAGAGAAATGAGAAGGATGCAGGAAAAGTATGAAATGAGGGTCAACAGCCTGACTGAGGAAAACAACACCTTAAAAAATAGACTAGCTCAAATGTCAAAGGAGGCCCAAAAGGGCAATGAGGAGAAGAATGCCTTAAAAAGCCAATTTTTCCAGATGGAAAAAGAATCTCAAAATCTAACTGAGGAGATTCATTCCTTCAGAGTTAGACTGGAGCAAATGGAAGCTAATGACTTTATGAGAAATCAAGATGCTGTTAAGTAGATCCAAACAAATGAAAGAATAGAAGGCAATGTGAAATATCTCATGGGAAAAACCACTGACCTGGAAAATAGATCCAGGAAAGACAATTTAAAAATTATTGGACTACCAAAAAGCCATGATCAAAGAAAGAACCTAGAAATCACCCTTCAAGAAATTCTCAAGTAAAATTGCCCTGATGTTTTAGAGCCAGAGGGCAAAATAGAGGTTGAAAGAATCCACACATCACCTCCTAAAAAAGACCCCAAAAAGAAAACTCCCAGATATATTATAGCCAGGTTCCAGAATCCCCAGATCAAGAAGAAAATAATACAAGCAGCCAAGAAGAATCAATTTCAATATTGTGGAAACACAATCAGAATAGCATAGGACCTGGCAGCTTCTACACTGAGGGATTGAAGGGCATGGAATATGATATTCCAGAGGGCAAAAGAGCTGGGACTGAACCCAAGGGTCACCTACCCAGCAAAACTGAGTATCTTGTTTCAGGGGAAAATATGGTCATTCAGTGGAATAGAGGACTTTCAAGTATTCTTCAAGTATTCTTTTTTTTTTTTTAAAGCAATTGGGGTTAAGTAACTTGCTCAAGGTTACACATCTAGTCATTTGATTTATGTGTGGGTGCTCATTTTCTGAGGCCGGATCTGATCTTGGGTCATCCAAACTCCGAGGCCGGCGCTCTTACTCACTGCGCCACCTAGCCGCCCCTTTAGGGCAATTGGGGTTAACTAACTTGCCCAAGGTTACACGGCTAGGTTTTTGTTTGTGCGGATTAAGTGTCGGAGGCCGGCTCCAAACTCAGGTCCTTCTGATTCCAGGGCCGGCGCTCTATTCACTGCGCCACCTAGCCGCGACTTTCAAGTATTCTTGAGGAAAAAACCGGAGTTGAATAAAAAACTTGACATCCAGACACAAGAAGCAAGAGATGCCTGAGAAACTAATCAGGGAAAAGAAATCAAAAGAAACTTATCAAAGTTGACCTATTTACATTCGTACATGGAAAAACAATAACTGTGACTGATGAAACCCCTCTTAGTATGAAAATAATGGAAGAAGTGTGTATGGTTATTTGAATACATATGTGAATGGGTGTATATATGTTTACAGTTATATATGGATAGAGGGCATAGGTTGAATTTGTTGGGAAGGGATGGTACTTAAGGGGTGTAATTATGAGGTGAGAGAGGCAAGTGGCAAGAGGAGACGGGGACAGACATGTTGGGGTAAACTATCTCATGTAGAAGAAGCAAGGGGAAGTGGCTGCAGGGGAGGGGAGGAATAGGAAGGCAAAAAGGCAAAACCACATTCTCATTGAATTTGGTTCTGGAAGAGAATGACATACATAATAAATGGGATATCTCACCCTGCAGCAGAATAGGGGGAAGGGGGATGAGAGGAGGGATGATGGATGGGAGGGCATTCTTGGGTGGAGGGGAGGTTGTGTGTACCCACTATAGAAGAGGGACAGGATCAAGTAGGGAATGGATCAGGTGGGGGGTGGGATGGGTGGGAGGGAATTATAAGCAGCCTTGTACAATATATCTACTATGGTAATGTTTTGCATAGCTATACATGTACAATATATACTGAATTACTTATATTCCCAGAGGGAATGGGTGACAAGGGAGGAAGGGAATGGATCTGAAATTCGAGGAGCTAAATTTAAATGTTTCAAATATATATATATATATATATATATATATATATATATATATATATATATATATAAATACTATTATTAATACTCTTCTGCTTGTAATTGGGAGATATGATGTGCAGGCATTGGGGCACAGAAATTCACCTTGCTCTAATGGAAATTTCGAAGGGTGTATGGGAGAAGATATGGGGGAGAGCAGATAGGAGGAAGGGATATCTTTTGGGACTGCTACTCTGTGATGGTGGGTAGGGGAAAAATGGGGGAGAAATTGTAACTCAAAATCTGGCGGAAATGAATGATGTAAAACAGAACTAAATAAAGAATTTGTTTAACAATTTAAAAAAGACATGGTACAAAAAATATTAGTTTAACATTATTTGTTTTCCATTGTAACACATGTCAATTTTCATTTCTCAACCAAACTCTAAATTCCTTTCTCTATTCAATAAATCTTTCTTGACTTAAATGGAATGATTAAATGCTTAATATACATGTTGTTATGCATATTCTCTCATTATTCTTGACTCTAGAGACATACAGATCCCTTTAGATGCATTCCTGACCTTGTAATAATAGGGATTTCATACATAAATTAGTAAAATGCAGGTAGAACCTAAATACAAAGGAAATCACATTCTTCTGAATCATCTGTAGCACCTACAGGAGCACAAGGATTAGATTAAGCACCCAATAAATATTCAAAAATGCTCACAGGAGGGAGAATGGGACAGAAGTAAAAAAACAAAAACAAAAAAATGAACAACAATCACCAAAAAAATACTGACACTGACATTAAAAGACCTCTGCTGAAATATTCTCATATCTCCTGTGTGATCTTGGTCATCACTACACTTCCATGGACTTCAATTTCTTCACCTGTCTAATAAAAGATTTAGACTATATGACCTCTGTGATTCTATGATTGCTTTACTGAGTAATTACATAACAAAGAAATGTAAGTCATTTATTTAAATGCATATTTCCATCCATCTTTCTTGTCAAATGAGGCACACCTAACATATAACAAAAACTGATTCATACTGTGACATTCAGATAATTTTCTTTCTTTTTTGATGTCAAAGATAATTATAACAAATGGTAAAAGTTGTTTTTTGATTTTTGATTTTCTATTTTTTAATATCTAATATTGAACAAACAGATTGGAAAGAGCAAACTCTAGATTGTTTTAAATTTATGCCTTAGAGCATGTGGATTTCCAGGATGCTTTATACATTTTTCATCTAAACTTCTTTTTTTTTTTTTTTTTGCTTTTTGGAGGGCAATCGGGGTTAAGTAACTTGCCCAAAGTCACACGGCTAGGTTTTTGTTTGTGTGTGCATTAAGTGTCTGAGGCCGGATCCGAACTCAGGTCCTTCTGACTCCAGGGACAACGCTCTACTCACTGCGCCACCTAGCCGCCCCCATCTAAACTTCTTAAAGGGTTTATCAGGTGGTCACCTTAGAAATCCATTTAGGTTTCTTTATATTAAATCAAATGAAGTTAACGTTAGCAAAGCAGTTCTTCCAGAATACCCATGTAACACTAAATAACTTTGTTTTTGTTTCACTGCAAATCTGTCATTTCAACACAGATGAGGAACCATATCTTAACACAGCCCCAAACACAATTGTATAATATTTAATATTATCTTAATGTAAAATATAAAAAATGAAATTTAAATAAATTCATAAAATTCTATTAAAAGCAAAAGTAGAAGAGGCATATAAGTGAGTGACCCTATGAGGAAAGTACATATATCATTAGATCAAGAAATATAAACTAGGGGCAGCTAGGTGGCGCAGTAAGAGCGCTGGCCTCGGAGTTGGAATGACCTGAGATTGAAACCGGCCTCAGAAAATTAGCACCCACACATAAATAATGACTAGCCATGTAACCTTGAGCATGTTACTTAACCCCAATTGCTTTAAAAAATAAATAAACATAAACTGGGTTGGTATGACTTGTCAAAGATAAATTTATATCTACTCCACTATATTGTTGATGGTGGGCTATGTCTATAACAGGGTTTCTTAACCTAGGGATTGTGAACTTGTTTTTTAATAATATGAACCAATAATATTATGCTTTAAAGTTTGCAAAACACTTTACAAATATTATCTTATCCTCACAACAACCCAGAGGATTGTGCTATAACTGTTTCTCAATATAATAGATTTTCTTTATAATATATGTATTTAATTTTATGCATTTAAAAACTTTTTTCCTGAAAAAAAAAAAAGATCTAGAGCCTTCATCAGACTGATAAATGGTTTAATGTTACATAAAAATGTTAAGAACTTCTTAAATTAACTAAATTAATAATAATATATCATATTTATATAATGATTCATATTTATATTAATAATAGTATAGAACTTTTGGTGATTGTATCGCATAATTTTATTATAATTAATTAAATAACTAAATTAGTGGTCATTATTAGTACTTTAATACAAAAAGAAATTTTTCTTATGCAATTTTTTTATCTTGTTGCAAGCAGAAAGAAAATAGTGTCAGAATTTAAAAAGACTAATTTCAGAAGAGATATATTTTTTGCTGATATAGAGGTAAGCTCTATTTTGTAATTTTATAAGAAATCAGCAGAAAATAGGAAACTCTTAGTGACACTAGAGTACTGGTACTCATACCCTCCATTGACCTTAAAGATAATTTCATTCAATCCCATCATTTTATAGATTAGGAAACCCAGGAATTTTATATAATGAGCAAAACTAGTTAGTAGCAACTTTGGATGTGGAATTCAGGTCCCTTGACCTGTATTAATATTAGTCACATATTCATTGGAGCCAATTGTTCACAGACTAAATCTAATAATATTTTTAAATCAAAACTAATATCAAAAACTCAATAAAACCAACTAATAAATAAAATAATAGTCATGGTATTGAATTTTATTTTAAATTGATAATTATTTTAGAAATCATTTACATTAATTTATTACTCTTACCTCCACCCCCCAAAATACAAATGGGATAAAACATAAAAATTTTCTCCAAGAAGAATAAGCACCAAACATTCCTAAGAATATTTGGCCTCTATAAATCTTCTTCTAAAAAGCCCTTAACAAAAAGATTCATTCTTCCTTAATATAGTCTATCATTGAAGCCTCTTGGTCTATGATTCTCCTCATTGTTCTTTGCATTGAACTGGTCACGTTTATCTGTAAGGGGATAATTGGAATCTGGTAGATGTTATCTAAGAATCAAAAGGGAAAAAGCACTAGGGTTTCTTGTTTCAATCTCTTCTTATTAAAAGGGTATTTTATTATCAGCCTGCTTGATGTAGTATCACTTCTACAAGCACCATGGGGCCCTGTGCTCTAATTGTCTTTGGAAAGTCATACTGCTCTGACAATTCTCTATCATGGTTCAAAATTAAAGGTAACTGTAGGCTTATAAAGACTAGTTTGGGGATTACATTGCTAATAATTTTGTACACGTGTGAGCAATTTAAAAGAAATGAGAGCGAGAAAAGACATAATGAAAAAAAAAACTGTCAACTTAGGTGATAGACCCTTATACTTAACTAAATCAACCTTTTCCTTTATTACTATGTAGTGTGGGGGAAGGGGTGATTAGGGATTAGGTCTTGCTTCTTACAGCAGAAGCACAAAGCAAGAGTCTAGTGACAGGACTGAATTGAGTAGAGCCAGAAAAAGAGTTTTCAAATCCAGTGCCTGCAGCTGAGTTCCTAATTAGGACATGACATGTCTGAGAGTCTTAGCTCCTAGAGTGTGACTTGGTTCTTTTGAAATGTGCATTGCAGGGCTCTAGGCCAGTTTGTAAATCCTGAAGCAGAGACTATGGCCTAGCCAAGGAGCAGATTCATGAGGTTCAGATGAACAACTCACCCAGAAGAAACACCAAGCCCTTCAAGGATCAGTGGGAGTGCATAACAATCAGATATGGCAGAGAGGCCTGAAGTATTAGGAGACTGTTGACTTAGCCACATGAGATACCTATATATGTGCTTCACCGCTTATGAAATTTTTTAAAAATGTATTTTATTTTTATTTTATGTAAAAATGATCATTTCTATAACGTAGTGTAAGAAGATAATTGCACATAAAACTGCAAATCCATTATGTACCACTTGCTATTCCTTTTAAATATAAAATAGTTATCATGTAAAATTCTTTTTTTTTCTTCTTTTTCTTCCTCTCCTCCCCTCCAGCCCTAGAGATACCCCCTCCCAACACTAGAGATATCTATCATTAGGCACAAATACATATCTGTATGTAAAATTATTCTATACATATTTCTCTTTACCAGTTCTTTCCCTAGGTGTAGATGTTTTTCTTCATATGTCCTTTGTGTGTCTACTCTTCTCACAATTATAGTAGGGTTTCCCCCAGTTTTATGAGCTACTTCTCTTACTATGACATTTCAATAAATGTCTTCACTTTTGGAAATTGTTTACTCTGGATGAGTAAAGGTGAACATGCTAGTGGAGGCTCATAAGCTGTAACTTTAGGAGTATCTGCCTATTGATTATTTGAACCTGGGTATTCTCCCAGGAAATATAATCTATGACTGAGTCAAACTAGATGGAGGGTGTAGCTACAATTAAAATTGTAATTAAAGAGTGTTGTTGAAAAATACCTAAAGGGAATCCTAAGAAGATGGTGCATTAAGCATTTTCTGCCAGAACACACAAAATGATGATGAATTCTAAAAAATATTAGATTTAGATAGTACTTCAAAGCTTGCAAAATGTTTTACAAATATCATCTTATTTTATCCTCATGACAACTCTGGGAGGCAGTTACTATTATCCTCATTTTACAGATGAAGAGACTGAGGCAGATAGAGATTAAATGTCTTATCTAGAGTCAAATGGTTAATTAGTATCTGGAGCAGGATTTGAACTAAGATATATCCTGACCTCCTCTGCTATTACATCCTGTGCCACTTAACATCTGTGAATACCAAAGAATAGTCCCAAAGCAAAAAGCTAATTATTGACAAGGAGAAAAATAAAAGAACCCACCAATTTTTACGAAAAAAAATATTTAAGAATAACTTGACAAGCTATAATTTCTTGCAGTCTACCTGTCCTTGGTTCCCTCCATCTCTTACCTCTTGCATACAGGTCCTGCCAACAGACCTTCATAACTCTCACGATTTGAGGTACATATTTTCAGATTTATACTGTTAGCAGTACCCTAGAGCCACCTTGCTCCCAGCTCAGTTTGAGATCTTTAAATTGGACCCTCTCCAAAGCATGAAATGAAGAAAAGATGCTTGTTAAAGGGTTCTGTGGAGACCAGGAGACAAGAAACTGTTGAAGAGATGAAAACATAAAATGCCATGCTGGTTATAGCTACTTAATTTGACAGAGGATAAAACAGGAAACCAGTAGAAGGAATGAAATGAAGGTAGAGGTCTATGCTCAAAGGCTTTCCAAAGAACCCCTCTCAGAAGTGTCCAAGGGTACCCTTCCCAAACTCCTCCATGACTAGCCCTGAGGTCAACCTAGGGACTAGTGAACAAATTTATTTGCAGAGAATAGAGTAAATCCCCCAAAAAGCCGGAGTGGTAAAGAATGGGAAGAGTCTCATCTTCAATTCTTTCTAGGTTACATTGCTGTCTCATTTTCATAGGACTTTCTCTACCACACCATAGAAATCTCTTCAACCTGAAAGTTCATGTTCATTCCCTAGACTACTCATATTAGTTGTTCCCTACTTCCTATGTTCTCTCCTTCCAACTGGGTAATTCCTTCAAGACTCTCCAATTTAAGGAGAAGATCCAGATCTTTATTCCTTTCCTGGCTTCCCTGTTGATTTATGCTCATAGGATTTATTCTACCATGCCCCCATGCTACATGCCTTCACCACCTACACCTAGCCAGTGTCCCTCATTTTTCTTCCTTTGTAGCTCCCTTTTATGTTATTTTCTTCCATTGGAATGTAAGGAACTTGAGGGAAGGAATTGTTTCTCTGCTTATACTTCCTTTGCTTAGCACAATGCCAGGCACTTAGTAAGGGTTTAATAAATGCTTGTAGACTTGATTTAACTTGAAATACAGTGGTCACTTGGAATTTCCCTGAAGCACTGTATAAATTGGCTTTCCTGATACAATGAGGGACAGATATTTTATTTTGCCAACCCTAGTGGTGTAAGATTAGGAAAAAAAAAAACTTAACATAGAGTGCATAGGCAGTAAGGACTGAGGAAATAGCACAACCCTGGGAGATAGGTGCTATTATTACCCTCATTTTGCAGATGAGGAAACTGAGGCAAACTGAGGTTAAAGTGACTTGTCCTGAAGCAAACTGAGGTTAAAGTGCCCAGAGGCACAGAGCAAGTAAGTGTCTAAGACCTAATTTGAACTTAGTTCTTCCTGACCTCAGGTTGAACTCTCTATCCATTGTATCACCTTGCTGCCATCTATCATAATATCATCAGAATAAATGAT